>VYZV01026582.1:22183-37113 GCA_013401275.1 Pandion haliaetus | reverse complement strand
CCCCCCTTCCGGAGTGGGAAGGGGGAAGTGTGGGGGGGGGGGGGGGGGGAGTAAAACTCATGGGTTGAGATAAGAATTCTTTAATAACTAAAGTGAAATAAAACACTATATATAATAGTAATAGTCATGAAAAGGAATATAACAAAACAAAAAATCACCCAAGATAAGACAAATAATGCCCAATGCAATTGCTCACTACCCACTGACTGATGCCTGAGCAGCGATCTGCCCCTCCCAGCCAACTCCCCCCAGTTAATATACTGAGCACAACATCCTATGGTATGGAATATCGCTGTGGCTGGTTCGGGTCAGCTGTCCTGGCTGTGCTCCCTCCCAGTTTCTGGTACACCCGCTTGCTGGCAGAGCATGGGAAACTGAAAAATCCTTAACTTAGGGTAAGCGCCACTTAGCAACAACTAAAACATCGGTGTGTTATCAACATCATTCTCACACTAAATCCAAAATACACTGTACCAGCTACTAAGAAGAAAATTAACTCTATCCCAGCCAAAACCAGGACACTGTAAAACTACAAAATGCAAGAACAATTAAGAGTGAAGAAGGAACACAGTGAAGACGGGGACCACTTTAAGAGCTGTGTTAACTGCAATATCTAGAGAACTACATAAAAGCGAAAAATTCATCTTCATATGTGACTAATAAGATTCATACAAAAAATACTGTATTTGGCCACAACCTCTATATCAGATTCTGACCAGAAAGAGACTGTATTTATTTCCAGAGGTAGAATGTAATGTCTGAAGCTATACGTAAGCATCTAAGGCTTCATCTGATACATATTCCTAGTTTTTTTCCCCTCATTGCTAGTTTTCTATTAGTTTGAAAAGGAGGCAGAGTTACAGCATGATACCTCTTTCCATTAAAACACCTGAGCATATTTTAAATTGCCATTACCCATTCCTGTACTGACAAGATTCCAAAACAAACAAATGGGAAACTAAAGGCATTCTGAAATAGCATGGGCAAGTAAAGAGTTTTCTATTCAGAACACTTATGCTGAAACCTCAAAATTGGAGAAGGGAGAGAGCAGAGGAGAGAGGGACAAGCCTAGTTGCTTTGATTTGCCTTAGAAGAGTTGTGGTTCCCATTCTTCATGGGAAACATGACCAGTACAGTACTTACCACTGAGTTAATCAGAACATATTTGGTTCACAAAATTGTAATTTTAGTCTTAAAATTGCTCGCTGGCAATTTCTAGCAATTTGTAGCTGTTGTTGGCAGCAAGTGCTAACAATCTCCAGGAGTTCAGATTCCAGCTAAGCCTGTCAGCACTTCAGTTTTTGGCAAACATTTCACAGATAATATTTTGACGCCTCTGTGATCACTTGCAGTTCAGTCAGATTAGAGATCACAGGTTGAAGTACATTGCACTACAGTACTCTCTACAACAATTACCCTCTTCTAGTCTTTGAAACAAAGGAGACCAGCGTTACTTCTATATCTTAACAGATGTTTCAAAAGTAGCACACATTCTGTATTTAACTTTAAAGGTGGATCACATCCATCTCCACACTAGTTTCCACAAAATGTAGTCACTTGCATAATGCCTGTCTATAGCTTCATCCAGTACATTTGATAAGCACATGACTTCAAGGACATTCAAAATGAGGCACACACCTTTACTTTCAACTTTAGCACTTGGAAAAAAAATTCTGTCATTTCACTTGTACTCTGAAAAGCTGGAGAAAGTTGTAGACTTCTGGGTTGTTTTTTGTTTTTTGGTTTTTTTTAATTCTTTGCCCAAAGATTTGAAAATCAAATGAGAGACAACCCCCAGAAACTAAAAGCCAATTCCTTTCTGGGTTAAAAATCAAAATAGCTCTACTAAATTTTAGAACGCAACATTGCTTACACTGATAAACGTCTGGCCCAGTATCTGTCAAGCTGTGCAAAAGACATGATTTAGTAGGGCCTGTTGCGATAGGACAAGAAGTAATGGTTTTAAACTAAAAGAGTGTAGATTCAGACTAGATATAAGGAAGAATTTTTTCACAAGGGTTGTGACACACTGGAACAGGTTGCCTATAGAGAGATGGTAGATGCCTCATCCCTGGAAACATTCAAGGTCAAGCTGGACAGGGCCCTAAGCAATCTGATCTAGTTGAAGATGTCCCTGCTCATTGCAGGGGGATTGGACTAGATCACCTTTAAAGGTCCCTTCCAACCCAAACTATTCTACGGTATGTGGAAGAAATGGGGTTTCCATTGGACCATGGGAAAATTTTAGTATATGACCTTAAGATTCAGAAATCTTACATATCAAAAAAATGCAATGGCACAAGTGTCTGCACCTTGTAGCTATATGCTTGTACTTGTTCAGACTTAAGTTTCAAAATGCTATCAACATCAGTATCCACCTAGACATTTTTCTTTTACAGAAACCCAAACCACATAGTCACAAGAGAATGAGCAGTAATACTTATTTAAGCTTCTGTTTTCCTGTCTGTTTATCTCTAGACTGCAAATTTCATTTTTTGAAAGTTTAGATCTTCTGGATGCAAATGCAACACTATGAAGAAAATAAGTTTTCAAACCTCACAAGTTCAAAACACATACAATTGTTTCATATGCTTTCATATCTTTGAAACTATTGAACTATAGAAGTCCTGACATAAATAAATCCAACTCCTGTTACAGTCAACAAAAGTTGCAACTGCATACAAACTGAATAGGAGCTATTATACAGTAAAACGCCAGAAGGCATTTTGCTTTCTATTTTAAAGTTTGCCTCAAATTTTCCACGCCTTGGCAGGTTGTTTTCACAGGATTGTGATTTCTTTTTAAAAGCAAAAAATAATTGTAGACTTTGAAACCCACTGTCAGAAAATGTTTCTAAATTTGGATGCACAAGGCCTTAACAACCATTGCACTGCATCTTAGACAGTCCTTTAGAACACTACAAACCAACTACCACTTCAGAGGGGAAGTGGTACATTTTACATTAACGCAAGCAGAGCAGAAGATACCTGATCACAGGGTGTAGGGCAATAATGAGATCGTGCATGCTCCAAGAAGCAGCATTCTTTGCTTAAATGTAAATATTTTCCAAAAGAGAGATTTTTTTCTAGCTATTGAGTAAATAACTTCTGGGTGTCTATCAAACATCAGGTACACTTCAGCAGGCTTACAGTCTCCGTGGAAGATCTTCACACTGTTGACCAAATTCCTAGTTAAGTTTCAAGCCAAATAGTACATAACAGCAAATTAACTTTTTCCAAAACCCATGGTTTCTTTTGCACAACATCCATATTTCAGTGTTGAAAACAGTAAAACAATCTTTGCGCAAGACCCAAAAGATATTTTAAAGCCATTTTGAATGAATCAGACCAGAGCCTTTAAATCTACTCCCCTTTATAACTACAATGTTTAGGTCTGGTCTACATTTGAAAGTCTGCAATTCAGCAATGATATTAGTTTAGAATTTTCTCACCAAGAGTCATATCATCAGAACCACTGTCAGACTTACACTGGTACAGCATTGTGCTCACTATCTCACCTATGCAAAAATGTAGCAGAAATATGGAAGTACTTGTATATACTGCAGTTGCATTCATAGAGGACAGGGAGTGCAAGAGAGGGAACCTCTGTAACACTACCCAGGTAGATAAAAGCAACATTTGTTCAGACAACCACATGAGCAGGCTGCTACTGCAGGCTCCTGTTCAGCACAAGACAGGCTCTGGCTACTTAGCTGAAGAGCTGCTCCCGGGCAAGCTGATACTGCCCTGCACAACAAGCAGCAAAGGCTCTGGGCAGACCAACCACAGCAGGACAGAGAGACACTACATGTTAACTTGCTGAAGGTAACTCCCCCCGGCCCAGCTGTCCCTAAGGCGTTCAGTCTATGAACGGCCTGCACAGGCAAAGTGTTTAGGCAGCATTAGTCAGCTACTGTAACTCTTCCACCATCTCAAGAGAGTTGCAGTTTCACAGTGATTTTCAAGTCACCAGACTGAATACAGTAAGTTTGCTTTTTTAGCTGTAGTTTCTTATTTCTGTTCACTAGGAACTCCTCTTCCAGTCTATTTGTGAACAGAGTAACGTGTCATTTGGCAGAGGAGGTAACGTCCTATCACACGGCAGAAAGTTGCTAAGAGATTAACACAACTGACAATTCAAACCATGTTCTAGCTCATGCAGTATTCAAGCTGTTCAGATCGGCACTGCTACTCTGAACAGCAGAGTTCACAGAGCTCCAGTCTTAAACTGTGTTAGGTTTCTTGATCAAATGGGTTTCTGCAGAAGCACACAGCACAAATTGAAATCAAATTAAAATGGAGAAATATCCTAAAAAGGGCTCATTCTGAATCTAGCCTCTTGCTGTCCCCGCTCACCTCCAGTCTTTGTCTCTCAGCTTCTTGTGGCCTTTCTCATCAGATTCACATTACCTACTGCAAGCCTCTCACAGGTCTCCTGCCTGACCTTGCCCCAGAGGAAATGCATTAATATAATGAACTCTGGCCCCAAGAATGTTCCTACTGGACCATGTTTTGTACAGGAATCTGCCCCCTTGCCACAGCAGCTGGAAATTTCAGACCAGAAAATGAAACAGATTTTCAAGAAAGTAAAATAATTTGTAATTAACCTTTATAACAGCTTATCAAGACACGTGGCAGGCTTCCAACACTCACCATGTCTTCAAATAAAAAACTGAAAATTAGAGATCAGCAATCATTTTAGCTAGTGGGCATGATGCTGGAACTATCTGTGAAATCCTCCCACATGACATATGAGGTCAGGCAGTAAGATTCCTCCTAAAATGTATAGATTATCAGCCTGTAATAAATGAAGAGAGTTTCAATTATGCCAGCATTGTTTTACAAATTTCCAAGGGAGAAGACTGCCATGTGTGTTTTGGCTGCTCAGAACTCTGACAAACAGGAGAGAGTTTTGTTGCTATTGTCAATATTCTTTGGACAAATTCCGTCCAAGTTTACCTTAAGGAAAAATGAAAATCTAAGGCTAGAGTGTGGATAGATTACTAACAAGACATCCACAGGATATGAAGCTGTCGTCCTTTCGGCCCAGCTGGTAACAAAGCACCACAGAACCACTCGCTTACTCCCCACCCCACCCCCAGCCATGGTGGGATGAGGAGAAAATATAAAGGGAGGGATCACTCCCCACTTACGGTCATGGGGAAAAGACAGGCTCAACTTGGGGAAGAAACAAAATCAATTTAATTTACTACAAATCAAATCAAAATAAGGATATTAGGAAGGAAAACCAAACATCAGAACACCTTTCCCCCACCCCTCCCTCCTTCCCGGCTCAGCTCCACTCCCAGTTCTCTCTCCCTCCTCCCCCCGGCGGCACAGGGGAACAGGGGATGGGGGTTTTGGGTCAGCTCCCCACACATTGTCTCTGCTGCTGCTTTCCTCAGGGGCAGGATTCCTCACTCGTTCCCTGCTCCACCGTGGGATCCCTCCCACGGGAGACAGTCCTTCACCAGCTTCTCCAATGTGAGTCCTTTCTGTGGGCTGCAGTTCCTCACAAACCTCCCCGGCGTGGGTCCTTTCCCATGGGCTACAGTCCTTCTGGCACAGGCTGCTCCAGCACGGGCTTTCCTCATGGAGTCACGGCCATCTTGGGGAGCCTCCGCTCCCCCCTTCATCCCCATGGGCTGCAGGGGGACAGCCTGCCGTCTCACCACGGGCTGCACGGCCATCAGCCTCCTCAGGCGCCCCTCCTCCCCCTCCTGCTTCCCTGACCTCTGCAGTATCTGCAGAGGGGTTCCTCTTGCATTCCAATCCCACTACCCACTGCAGGTTCCCTTTTTAAATCTGTTCTCCCAGAGGCACTACCATAATCACTGATGGGGTCAGCCTAGGCCAAAGGCGAGTCCAACCTGGAGCTGGGGGAGCTTCCAGCAGCTTCTCACAGGATCCACGCCTGCGGCCCCCTCCCCTGCTATCAAAAAAACCCCACACCACACAAACCCATAACAGAAGTACAAAAAGTGTCTTGTTTGCAAACCAGCACCCACAATCAAAATAGAAGGACCACAAGGTGGCTGGAGTTAACACGAAGTAATAAAATTTATTATCTCTCTGGTGATCCCAGCAGTATCATTCAGGCAGAAAATAATTAAGTATCTTTTATTCTCTTTTATTTTACCTGGTGGAATTGTATGGTTTTATTCAATAGTACTCCTAACTTCTCAGGTCATGCAGTTACACCCAAACTATGTCTCAAAAAGTTTTATGTGGTACAAACATTAATTTCATGTAACCTAATTCAACATACTATATGTTTTGATTTAAAAAAAAAAATTAGAGAGACAAGTTTGGAAACAAAATCCAGACTAGAAACTCCACATGTTTACATGACCAGGGAACAAACCAGTTAGATATACTAACATTTTGACGTGATATCAAAACAAACTACTGCTCTCACTTGAAACTAACAATAAAGGACATCTTGTTTTCACTCAGAAAGGTAAATTCATGTTGTAACAATATATAAAAAAAGTGAAGCATTGAGGGGTTAAGCTTAAATTACCTATATAATCTGAAATGATGCCTGAAAGATATATTGCTCTCCAGAGTATTTTTGTTTTCTGACAGCTGCTTAAGTAACCAAGCTATACACTGAATACACAGATGATGAAGCATTAATGAGCTTACAGTAAAGCACCACTTCACCATATACTGTTGTATGGCTTTCAGTATGTTGCTTTAGGATTTTTTTTTTTTTTTTTTAGCAAGATAGTAGGCAAATATCAACAAAAAACCTTATAATTTTTAAGGAAAGAACAGCCACACCAGTGAGGTACTGAGGCAGTTTGTGCCCTCCCCCGAGGACACCCATGGCCGTGCTCAGGCTGCAGGCCCCAGGCATGCATGCAGGTCTTGTGGGCCTGCAGGGGCCTGGGTAGTGAGGAACAGATTTCAGTGCCGCTTTCACCTACACAATGTGTGTATTCTGTACACTTAAAAAAAAATATATATATCAAAGGACATCTCCAAAAGGAGAGCCAAGATAAACTTACACTGCCAGCTTCCCCCATCAGCGCTCTCAAAGGAGTTCAGCCCACTGCCTTCCCCGGGGCCTCCTCAGCTCCTCCTCAGCCATGGCACTCTGTTGAGGCTGTCACAGTGGTGACAAGGAGGACCCTGCTCTGGAGATGAGCTCTCCATACCAGGCCTCACACCTACTCGCAGCACATGTCCCCCAGAGATTCATGCTGCCAGATCACACTCTGCTCACCGTGAGACATGTCACCGGCAGCTGGTTTAGGCAGCATGTAACTCGCAGGCTGGCAGGCAGTTTCCACAGCAACGGCCATCTTAAACAACAGCATAAGGGGAGGCAGTGCATAACCCCCATCCCTGGGGCGCACAGCTCTCCTGATGAGACAGACCAGTGTGAAAGGGCTGTCAAATGCCAGCAGGGACACTCCTCTGACTCTTCCTTCCTGCCTTCTCCAGGCCATCCCCACCCTGCTCCTTCCCTCTGCACATCCCCTGCAGCCGCCTCAGGTTGGAGGTGGCCCTGCTGCTAGGCCTAACCAGGTTCACAGAGACAACCCTCAACACTCCTGTTATCTTTGTCAGTGATTGTCTCAGACCATTGGTTTTAGCAGTTTTCTGTGTTTTCATGCAATGCTCTTCACCACAGTGTCTGTGTGGATCTGTGCCTGGAACTAGACTTTTCTAGGGGAAGAACAACATGGCACCACCACAGCCTGGGGCCTCGCTCAGCGGGGTAAGGAGAAAGGTGTCACAGCAGGAGCCCAAGGAGGAACACACAGCAGCAACAAAACCAGAAACAAAGATAAATGAAGTAGAAGGGTGTGAAAAATCAAAATTTTAACAGAGTGAGAAAGTGTGCCTATGCTGTGTTTTCTAGAAGCACTCTTTTGGTAAGTGTTGGCTACAGTGTAGTGCAAGTAAGTGGTGTAGAGAAAACAAGTGATATCTTTTAGGGACAGGCCAAAAAAGATGAAGATAGACAAAACTGTATAAATAGTTAGTGACCTTGTTTTAAAAACAGTTGTTTCTAGCGGTGACTGACAATCAACAGGATTTGTGAACCACACAGTTTTACACAAAAATATGCTTAACCAAGGATTTATTGCAATATTCATTATTCTTTCTCAGCCAGTGAGTTATCAAATTCCAAGAAGTCAAAATTAGTACAGGAAAACTCACCAGCAATCTCCAGAATCTGCCTGTTTACATAACTACCAGCATTTTTTTTTTTTTTTTATTGGAATGAAGTCAAGGAGCATCCCTCACTGGTATGGAGCCATGCCAGTGCAGCACAAACACAGAGCTGGTGCGCGGCGCCTGTCTCCACACAACTGCTAATCTATGCCAAGAGGTGTGACAGAGGAAAGCACAAGGCAAAAAGGGCTAATTGATTTGGACAAATACATAATTCTGAGAAAGAAGATGATGTTTCTTCAACCAGTTTGTTTGTGTTGATAAAAATATGCTGAACTGTTCACTCTGCCTTTCAGGCTGGGCAGCTGCTGACTCAGCTTTTACTGCAAATTTTAAGTGATATGTCTCCAGGGTAAATTTGCCAATCTAGAAACTACTAAAGTCATTGCACAATAAACTTGTGAGATTAAGCTGTCACAGATTATAAAGAGGGTTAATCACCAAAGTATTTAAATACATATTTCTCTGTTGTATTTTTTTTTAAGTCAGTTTGATATGCAGGAGGGCCATTTCCTCATTTCCTGCTTCAATTCTGTGTTTACCTAAAATAAGCCAGAAACTTGGTGTCTGACACAAAAAAAACCTGAAGCCTGAAACAAAACAGGAGTATTGTGTTCTCCAGTAAACCATCCCATGGGATTCCTGTAAGCTTCATTAGGCATATTCTTGAAGAGGAGGTGAACTAATAGGAATATGTGCAGCTCATTTCAGTAAGATCAACAGGCAAAAGCAAGGCAGAATGTAGTTATCTCTCTTTCCAACTTAATATTGATAAATATTCCAGTAAAATTGTCACAATGAAATTGTTTCTTTCTCCTTTCATATTAAAACTTCTATATTCTTGTGGCACTACAATTTGACCTCAGTCTCTGACAACATTACACAATCCCTGCAATACCGATGAATTTCTTTGTACAGACTGAGTTTTCCTTGTATTTCATAGTTTAACTTCCCAATAGTTCTATACCCAATGTCTCCATGCAGTTGAACAACCAACATACAAGCAAGGCGCCAGCATCACGGGCAGAACAGTAAGCAGCTGAGATCAGACGTCAAGAAGGAAAACCAGATAGGAACTTGCTGCTGGAGAAGTCAAGTCATAAAGGCTCCAGTCTTGCAAATGAACCCACCATTTCACTTCTGTAAATTACATATCAACAGTCAGTTTGAAGCACCTTTCCCCCACTCCTAAGCTTAATGCTATTTAAGAGCTGGATGAGACCCTGACCATAGCAAAGCCATTAAGAATACAGCAGTTAGCTTCAAAGACACTAGAATTTCACCTATCTTTGCATTTAGACTTCTTTGGTTAAAATCCAACACTATTTATCCTAATAATAGGAATGTTCACCCATTTACTAGTCAAATACAAGGTTTTCAAATTTTACTGTAGCTAATTAAGCCTCTTTCCCAGTTTAAAGTTGATCTGATCTACAGACTTTCAGTACTGCTGAGCTCTATTAAACAGTTGTAGTCTATTCCTTCAAGTCACCTCATTTCAATGGGAAGGGAAATTATCCTTTTTCACACTGTGTAAAAAAAAAAAAAATAATTTTGTTTTTTTTACTAAGGTAAAATTACACACATAACCTTAGGCAAACAACCAGAAGCCTAATGAAAAAATTATTTTAGAAAAGGTATATTGCTATTAAGACTGGAAACATTTGCAGTGCTGACAGGTTTTCAGATTGTTCTTGAAGAATAAAGAAGATACTCTGTGCATGTTAAAAAGAATATTATTCCAAAGGGGAGGGTCACTGCAAGAAAGTAGCTGATGGGAGTAGAGGGGGTGGGCAAAAGGAACCTATGCCTTTTGGATTTACTGATCTTTCTTTCTCTACACAGTCCATAAAATACGCTCGCCGGTACAGCCTTTACACTAGTGGAATGAGAGCAATCTTCTTTAACATAAAACAGAAATGCATTTAGTGTGTATTTTAAATAGTAATTGACTTTGTGATCATTTGGGAAAATGAACTAAATTTCATTTAAAAAGATAATATCTTTAACCAAGAGGCCACAAAATGATGGACTGACATGGGCAGTAAGTATGCACAACAGAGATAACAACCACCCTTGTAGGATGCAAATTGATTTTCTGCTTCTGTGAAGCCTAACAAATGGTTTTCTACCACATGCTTTGTTCCCAAATCACTCTCAAACCAACTACCACATTTGTCAGATTTACTTGTTCCCTTTAAAAAAAAAACAAAACAAAAACCATAAATCAGATGTTTATCTTTCAAACCTAGTATCATCTTATCAGACCTCTAAAAGCACAGCAGCTGGTAGATACTGTGCTAGGAAGTTTCCCTTCATCCCCATCATAACAGGAGCAGTTTCTAAAGATATTGTCAAGCATAATGTGATGATTAGAAATGATTGACTGGCTTTCTGCCATCATACAATTTACTTTCTCCTGATTTATTACTTACCCAGACTTGTACATATAATAAGGGTAGACAAATCCAGTACAGGATTGACAAAACAGCATTTCTTTTCTATTCGCTGAGCTAGCTTTTTTGTAAGAACTATCCCAGTAATATATAGCTGAAGCATGCTGGCATAAGTTCCTGCTTGCCTCTTCATGTGCTGTGTAGGTGTTTGCTATATTTAAAGTAGCTTACTGTCCATAGGAAAAATAATTCATTTGAATCCAGTAAAAACACACCAAGGTATACAACACACTGGTCAGAGATTAGCGTAGACCTTAGTAATAAGATTCACCTCAACTCTAGGGTTAAGCTCTAGCTCACCCTCACTTTAGACAGGCCAAGAAAGCTGCACCAGCAGAACGCACCCACAACATTTCCCTGTGCCAAGGCCAGCAAAAGCTAAAAGAAGCACACAGCCCAAACAAAACCAGTTAGTTCCTTGGGTAACCCCATTATCTATCTCTGCCAAGGTTTAGGCAACATCTCTAAGCTGCTGTCAGGACTGCTCAGCTAAGTAAAATTAAGTAGAGGAGGCAGTGACAAACATACTCGCCTACCTCTCGGGTAATCCTCAGATGAGTGGCAGAGGGGCCCAGGAAGACATGGAGCTGGGGAGCCCCAGGCCAACATGCTGCCAGTTAGCAATGCCTCCAGGGATTTCACCCCCAAACATTAAATACTTCCACATACATATTGCCTCTCACAGTAGCAAAAGGCAGAATCATTCTCAATCTTACCTGCAACTCTATATTCTGATTTATCTACTTTATTATTCTCAAACCACTAGAGAAGTAGAACTAGGACAAAATAAAAACACTCCCCCTCCAGAGAGCCACTACTAAAAAAGCTTCTTAACTGGGCAGGCAGAATTTAAACCTCCTCTCCCCCAAAAACCCTCTCACTGAAATCAGCTACACAGCTGCCACAGTCACAAAGGTGTTAACCCCTCCTCTAGCACAGCTGATTCTGCAAGCACCTTCTTTTCCTTCTCCCATCACAATCTGCATGGCATAAACCAGCCCCTGAATGGTAACTGTATTTAAATTGTCATTATCTCCCAGGTATGAATTCAGGCACCCATAGCATAATTGCATCACTTGAGTTTAACTCAAAACACGTCTCAAGCTGCCTGATTAGGCAGTCCCAAAAGTTGCTAAGCCAGTCTTGGATCAAAAGTCATTTTCTCAGCAAGATATATTTTAAGTGAATACACTAAATGGGATTAAAGAGAATAAAACATAGCCAAATACAGTTTGTAGGTGTTCCATATCTCTTAAAGAAGTTTGGTTCCTGGAAGCACCCACAGACACCAAACTGCTGTGCTTTAACAGTAATTTGAGCTGTGAACAGAGAATGAAGTTTCTTTAGTTCATTACTCCCTGTGACATGAACAGGTTTAGCTAATGTAAAGGTAAAAAATAGGGAAGCTGCAAATTCCCCCTAGTAGAAAAAGGTAAAAAATAGGGAAGCTGCAAATTCCCCCTAGTAGAAGCTATTAAAATGAAATAGCCTTTAAATAGCAACAATGGATACCTTGTTGCTTGGAGAATTTAAAACTGGAGGAGCCAAAACACCAAAGTCAGTATATAGCAATGTTCTACTGGCAGAGTATTGATCTAGAAGAGGAAGAGAATCTTTCTGGTTACAGTGACTGAATATTTATTCCATTTGTATTAAACCAATTCAATTGTATTGAAGCAGTGGCAAGCATATCATTTTGTGATACTGAAAATGAACTTCTATTCAGTAAAGAACAGTAAAAGACAGAGATGTTCAGGTCGTGTTGATTATGCATGTTTTCATGTGCTGTCACCTACAGTAGTATAAACTGCTGCAGGCCACACTGTCCTCAGTTACACCTGTGCAAATCCTGCTGAAAACAAATAGAGTCGGACAAGCTTATCCAAAGATGTATTTTAAGAAAGAAATAAATGGGGGCAAAAAATTTAAATGATGGTGTAATTTAGCCTGTGGTGCTCTTACTAACAGCAGTAGGGTTGAAAAGGAAAGTATCCACCTTGGCTGTCAAACCTTAGGTGATGTTTACAGGGCTAACAGGGATCAGGGAAAGTCTTTTATACATAAGCAGAGCACGCCTGATAAAACTCCACGACAAAATAAAATGTCTTATTGAGTCATTGACACCTTTACAGACGTAGCATATCTAGGTTTCAATTAGGCTTGAGAGATTTTTTTCTCAAGACACCTACTTCTAAAAGGCAAAAATATACACTTACGCAGTCATTCCCTGTCCATAATGACATACCATACTCATCTCTTTCTAGAAACTACTTTTATTCAGATCAAGAATATTAAAAAACTGAAAATTGTTCATGCCACAAAAGTAAAAATTACAGATGCCTACATAAAAAGTTTTAAAAGTTAATTAACTAATCTTCTTAATGATGATGCCACTAAGTTCAAAGTAAACCAGTAAGGCATGTTCTTCATGGAGGAACAGCTCATACACTACTTGTGAACTATAGCCACGCCACGAAAAAACAACAAAAAGAAGGTAATGAAGATTATTATGTCATCTATCATCAAGGAAGCCATGGCATTCCTGAGGGATTACTGCTACTAGGGAGCAATATTACACTTAGATTAAGGTAAATCAATATAGGGCTAATCAGAAAACCATTGGCTCATATTGATTTGGTGCTGGAGAGCTCAGGTTAAGAACAACATAGTCCTTAATCTACCAGCACTTGAAGGTGAACTGAGTAACACTAACATTTCCGTGAGAATAAATTCTGTAAAGCAAACTAGTAGTAAATTAAAAACACCCAAATAACAAACTAACTTTCTCCAGCTTTTTGATTTTTTTTTTTTTTTGCCTTCATATTTGATATATCAGTGAGCCAGCTGATCTAACCCACCACTTGTATCTGCCATTGGCAAATCAACAGAGATTATTAACTCCAAAAGAGGTGCTGATGAGCAGCTGGAGACCGTAATCTCTGGGATCTGTAAAGAGGATACAAACCACAGTCTCACCCTACTATTTTTTGCTTATTGCTCTGAGAGTATGGGGCTTACAGAGCAAGTTTTTTAATCCTGTCCTGGCTTGTGGAGTAGCATTTACTCCACTCTTTATTTGGAAAGGTGTCTGGAAATGGTGTGCGTGTAAGCTGCCTCAGGAGGTGAGCAGGTCTTTGCCAAGGTACCTCCAAAGAAAGCCAGGCTCTCTGTTTTGTCTCTTACTCATGGAGCTGACAGTACCTCTTACAGTTAGCATATTCAAAGCCTTCCATGTTAAGATTTGTAGTTGTTTATAACTTTGCCAGTGTTGACCATTCCTAGGAATTCCCTGTGCTGCTGGGTGCTTGCCTCAGGCTGAAAGATTTTTAGAAAGTATCAGCTTAAATAGATGAGCCAATTTCAATAAAGATGCAAGTGAATAATGATTTACCATTCAAAAAAAAACCCCAAAAAACAAAATTTAATTTAAAATTTTTAACACCTTCAAGCTAGAGTGTAAGAAATTGAAATTTGGCAGAGGGAAAGTATTATGGCAGTGTCATGGTGTGAAAATCCTCCCAAATTTGGTTAAGATATAAGCTTCCAAAATTTCAGTTCCCATGTGAACAGTTGAGGCTTTTGGTACCGCCTGACAGTAAAATGCTTTGAATATGCAATTTCTAGCCTGAACTAAACAAACTTCTTTTCTGTAATGGCACAATTGCCATGAGTAATTTAACACCATGTTCGAGAAACAAGAAAAGAGAAACTCCTCCTCCTATGTTTCTGTAGCTTTGGCACTGGAGAAAAGAGCGAGCTGTGTAATTCAGAAGAAAAGAGCTGGGAAGAGTTGGGAAAGACAGCAAGTTAGAAAAACTTGATGGTGATAGGGAGAAGGGGGGAAAAAAAGTGTAGTAACAAAAGACTGAAGAAAATAGAAAAACAGAATAGAACTTAGAAGGGAAGGAATGAAAACAAGGGGGGAACTGACTGGAGACAGGGTAGGTAGAAACACAGTAACAGGCCAGGGCAGGGAAGGTAGTGACAAGGTCCCATGTGGACAGTTCAGGCAATTGTCATCAGAACAGATGACATCCTAGACAGACATGTGCTAATACATGCAAGTTACTGGACCCTTGTTATTTACATGAGGATCTGTGATGCTTTGCATCCTTTCTCCTGTGGCACAGCTGGCAGGATTTGGGCCCAATCCAATTGGTCTAAAGCCTTTCATTGTGTTCAGTCTCACCTGTAGTAAGGAAGAGGTCCACAGTTCAGCAGCATCTCCTTCTGCCTAACCCACAATCACAAAAGGTGGAGTATTTTTTTGGGGGGGGGGGGAAGT
>VYZV01026582.1:357-22162 GCA_013401275.1 Pandion haliaetus | reverse complement strand
GGGGGGGTAAGTATTATAAAAGCAGGCAGCCCCTTGACAGCTATGTAGTCCCAGTAAGGGGTATTAAATCGCATAATAGCAGTCTTTTGTTCTCTTGTTCTCATCAGGCTTCAGTTTCTCCCTTCTCATGCAGATGTAATTCATTTTCTGTTGGTCAATATGGCCATGACCTGCTAGACTTAAGCATAGTTGTTAGTTATTAAATGAAACAAAAATACATTCTATAATTTACAAGTTTCAGAAATCTGAAGTGGTTGACTCAGGTACACAACACCTGGAAAGGGCTGTTTTCCTTTGCTGTTTTTTGCCAGAATGTGTAGGAATAGAAGGCTTTCCACCAGTATACAGAAAACCTTGATCTTCTAATTGGAAATCAGAGGCAAGGCCATGCAATGTAGGAGATAATTTGCTTACTCATGAGTCATATGTGGACAGTGATTATTTTGTATAGTATGATGGAGGAATGGAAGGGTAATATTTGCCAGTTGCAGTTATCAAAGAGATGCAGACTTCACTAGAATCATAATAGAATTAAGATGATGTCTCTGATCAAAGCAAGTTGTGCTCTTGCTTTTGAACTCGTCCTGAGGAAAGGCTCTGTCAGCATTTTGCTACTGTAAAACTGAAGCCCTCAACCTTTGAAGTTATTAAAGATTTTAAAGCATTTTTTAAAATAAAAAAATCAAAGTTTAGCTAAGTCTCTAAGTACATTATATTTGAAGTACGCATTTCCTCTAAAATTTTAACTAAGTATTTCACTTGCTGTTCTAAAGCATTCTGTGATGTTACTTCACACAGCTAAGCAGTAACTGCATCACATTGTAGCTTTCAGTGGTTCCTGTCAACATAGTTCAGTCTGCGCAGGAACATTTGGGGAGGTACAAATTTACTCCCATCAGCTGCCTGCAGAATTAGATAATACATGTGGTTATTTTATTTCAGAGGCATCCAGGTCTACCCTACCTTAAGAAAAGGATGTCTGGGATATCAGGTAGGTCATTTCTGCTACAAAGTCTAAAGATAACTGCAGCGCAGCCACACGCAGCAATACTGTCAGCCACTGCTAAACGTAAATACTATGTTTGTTCTTGTGCCCTAGGTAAGAAAGCGGTGCATTAGAGGAGCTATATCCTCTGGCCTGGGCCGAATAAGAGACCGTGGAGACTACCGTGCTTTAATTACAAGTCCATCTCCATAGTTTGCAAGATAATTTTCCTTAAGATTGGCCCTTCTCAGTTTCCTCATGGATAATGGATACAGAAAAGACAAAAGCCACTTGCATTTCTGTTGCTTGATTATGGATGAAAATCAGATACATCTTAGATTAAATTACAGATTTCAATTACAGATTTGGTGCTCAGATACTGTGGGAGTAAAACCTTTGGATTTTCCCAGCCAAAATGCTCTCAAACTGTGGGTAACTTTCACCACCTCGCCATCCCTCAAGTGGAAAAGCCAATATAGATTCCTTGTAGCTATATGGGACTCTGGCAACCTCCACAGTCATCTCTGGGCACTCTGCACTGTTTCCCTTGATGTTAAAGACTTGGCTGTTTATTTTTCCTCGTACCTTGTAATTTTTTAGCCAGTTCTTAATCCAAGCCATTTACTATTCAACACAGAGCTTCCAGCAGCCATCAGTCAACAGCTGTTCAGCTGCTAAGAAATAAATGATCAAGATTTCAGTAGGATCCTTTAAGATTCATTTAAGATTCTGCATGCGAGAAACAGAAGGTTTATGTGAGGCTTTAAAGCTATTTTTAATGAACTTGACCAGGTAGTTGTTTATACTGACAACACTAAAACATACTATACGCATTTGACAGCATGGGACTAGAGCTGGTTGCTTTTTTACAGCTCACAGTCACTGCATATTTAGTTCCACGTTTATTGAATGTGGCCTTCTCTCATTTTCCCTTCTTCAAAGGAAAGAAAAAAGATAAAAGAGAAATCAGCATATAAGTAGTTCTGTTCCTTAACTCTGAGGTCTAATGACTAGTCTTCTCTAGCAGAGGTGATTTGTGTTCACTTCCCCAATAACTATGCTGTGTTTATACACAGTTACTGCTGATGAATGCTAACAGGTTACATGAAGAGTCTGTACAGAATTCAACCCTTTAAATAGACTTTCAAGTAGACAAGCTGCCATTTGTGGGTAGCTGGGAGTTGCCGTGCTCTTCCTAGTGCTTGCTTATTTTTAAGATTATACATCTGAGATGGTGGCAAGAGAGCCTCTGTTTCATTGACCAGGTTTCACAATGAATGACTGTACTTTCAGAAATGTCTGAGTGCAATAAAATGAGTGTATATAATTTCATAGTTTCACCATATGCCTGACATTGTATGCGTGGATCATCTTTGTAAACTACATTGCATTAATTATGCTAGGTTTACTAGGTACACACAGGTATGCCTGGTTACTAAAAAAATCAGACTTCCACTGTAAAACAGTTTCTCCTGAGAATAAAGTAATCTCAGAAAGCAAACTGTGCTGACTAATAATAGAGTGTTCTTGATATACAAAGCATTTTAATGCTATAGAGTCTTTAATGTTGCCTAAGTCATTAATTTGACTCTAGTCAATTCCACGCACTGCCTGGAAGCAAAGATCTTTTAGTTGCATAGGTCCACAATGGAAGATAAAGACAATTAAACTGCATCTTATAAACTATGGGTTGAAGACAGTATACAGAAGTCTTAGAATATGTGTGAAAAAGACTACCAAAAGGGAGCTGCATTTCTCTTGGCTATTTGACAGCTTTTGTTCCTCATTCCACAGCTTTAAATGGTAAATTGTTTTACATTGACTCACTATTTAACTGTAAACTTCATACCCAGGAGCCTTTTGGGAATATCTGATAACACACAGTTTCCACAAATAGTAGCATTGTACTACACACTCTGGCTTCACAGATTCCAAATTTTCAGCTCTCACCCTATGAAGCACTTCTAGAAGCCTTCAAATTCCACCCCAGATGTACAAGCAACATTCTCTTTTTTGTTTGCTTTTTAAAGTTGATATAGATTTTTCCCGGGACATTTTCTGAGACGTGTTAAAATTTGGATTTACATAACCTCTAAGTTGCACTGACTTTGTAGATATGTTTCCATTACCATTAGTATAATGAGTCAAAACTATTGTGAAGAAAAACAATTTATTCTGGTTCATGTATCAGCTAGTAAGTTTTCTATTACATCATGACACTAACTTCTTTCTTGTTAATATGTTTTTGCAGTCTTCTTCCAAGACCTCTTAAAATGTTTTTTTCTTTTTCTTAAAACATAATTCATTCAGCATAATAATTGTATTTCACAAAATAGAACAATTTCTCCTTTCTATGATTTATAAGTCATATTACTTTATAGCCATAGATTCCAGATCATTGCTGACCACTCACAGCTGAGACAGGGGTCCTAGTTTGACTGAAGCTTGCATATTGCAGTTACTGATCATCTAAACGATACTCTAGAATGAGAAGTTGTTTTTCTGGTTAGCGTTTGCAAAGGCACCTCAGTGACATAATGACGAAATATCCTTTATGAAATCAAATGGGCACTTATCTAGGAGCCTGATTTTGAGTGTACAGCCAGCTTTCAATGCACAGACCTCAACTCCTTTCAGTCATGCAGGAAAGCACTTGCATGACTTTGAAAAGCCCAGTAGGTTCTTTAGCTGATCTTTAGGCATCTAAACACATTCAAAATCTGGCTTGAAGTCACAGCTGATAGTGAGACTTGGTTTATATGCACCTTTGAGTCTTGCTCTAACTTCAGAATATTCTACCTACTGTACGACATGGTAAAAAAACCCAATACAACAGCCTTCATGCAGCATACTCATGATTATACGGAGAGATATGAAAGCCAGCTTAAATCAGTGTAAGGCATTTCATCGACTTCAACAGGTTTTGGATCTGGCCACAACTGACAAAAAACTCTGTTGATTACTTTTAATAGCGGCATTTTTCATCTATTTAATTATTCCTCACAATAGCCTTTAAAAGGATTTATTTTCTAGACAATACATAGATACATTATACTGATAAAGCATAACGTGACACCATTATTCCCTAGGAAAATGGTCATGACTTTTATTTTCTAGATGTTTAATGCAACTAATGCTTCATTTTCCCTGAACAGAGAAACCTATCTATATGATCTTTTCCAGCAAAGATCAAAGGAGAATTTGATTTCTTATCAATAAGAAAATCTTTCATTTTCCCAACTAATATTTATATTCATAGGTTGGAAACTGAGATAACCTCCCACAGAAGAATAAAAAGGCATTAACTCTCCTGTGAAGGCTGCAGCCTGCTTGCAGTCAGAATGAAAGCAGCTCCTGCCAGCCTGCTTGCTCCCTGACTAGACGGTGGGCAGAAAACGAGGACAGTTTTAGTGCTGCTGCCTCTGCACCAATGCGCCAGTTAGCACAGTGAATTCCTCCACCAAATAAAGGGGGAACGAGGACTGAAGTGTCACTTCCTGGCTTGAGACAGCCAGAAAGGTGCTACTCCAGTCCCTGTGCTCTCTTGCAAATGACATCGCTGCTGTACTTCAGTTTGCTCTTCTGAAAAATGAGAATATTTACCTTATGCAATATGTAGGGATTTGATGATAAAAAGCACAGAAAGCATCAATGTTATAAGCTGCTGAGCAGGTCTATCAGATATAATTTGCCATTAGTCTAAGAGCTGATAGGGATCCTAACCTTACAGGATCACAGCTTCAAAGAATTCTGCCATCTTTTCAAGCATGCCATGAATATTATTAGCCTACTAAAGACAGTAATTTACATTTGACTAGGCTATAGGTACAGTATGTGATAGAGGAATATATATTAAGATGTCCTGAACCTGAATTCATTAACAAATTCAGAGCATCATTAATTACTAGCCAAGGTTATGTCTCCAAGAATGACTAAGTATGACTGGCAGGACTGCTGTGATTAAATGAATGTCCATCCTAAAAGTGAAGGAGCTGTGAGAAATAAGGAATGCGCAGAATCCCAGAGAGAATGATGCACGTTCATCTTGTCTATACTTGCATAATCATCAGCCTTGAGTAAGAAAAGACATATGACTACAGTTTTCTAATAAAAGCCTGCATTACATGAGAATGAGATTCATTATGTTGATAAGGATTTTAAAGTATTCATTTTGGCTAACTGGGAAAAGTCAGAGTCAGAGAAGTAGAACTGTTTTATAGTCATTTTATAGCATAAAAGGCAAATATTGGGATGGGATGATCCTTGATTGGCAACACTGCAAAGCAAGTAAACACCTGTTCAACAGTAAGCATGTGATTAATCCCAAAACTCTTCACTGAAACACTTAGGGTTGTGCTTCTGACTCCAGTGCAACTCACGGTTCATTACTCAGACAAGCAAAGACAGCCTCAGGAGCCTGTTTCAAGGAAAGAAATCTCCAAGAATGTCATTTTGATTTCAAATCCACTTCCATCCTAGAGAAAAAGTTTGATGGGAAAGTACATTTCTTTCACCTACAAGAGGTGAAAGAGATGTGTTCAGGTCTCCTGGCCTGCAGGTCTGTGCCATTCCACCACAAGTAAGAAATAGCTATAAAAGTTTTCCGATGAGATAAGGAGCGTGAATTCCAAGTTCTCCAAATCATCAAGATCATATTAGAGAAAAATGAAATATATATACACTTGAACTTGCTGGAGGTTTTTTTTATTGGAAGAGGAAGGTTTGGCTGCAGTAGAATCCTGTGCCTAAAATGTAGAAAACGAATGTGGGTTTTCTTCCCTCTGGGGTTTAGTCTTGTTTATTTTAGAAGGCTAACATCTCAAAAAGGTGACTTATGCTCCAAAGCCATGTGTGAGTAATTTATATAATTTAGTATAATTTAAAAAACAGATGACAAACTCTGACTCAGTAAAGCACTGAAATATGTGCTTGAATGTTACTGTGAATAGATATATTTCCCTAAAACCAAGCTGGGCACATGAGCAGGCAGTGGCATGAAGAAGTCACTTTTAACAAATCCACTTATTCAGCAGCCCCAAATTGTATCCTCTGTTGCATCAGCATTTTGCTTTTTATTTCCAAGAATTTTATCCAAGTATTTTATTTAGAACCAGATTGCTGAAACAATAGGGATCACCATAACCAAAAGACTGACACGTGTCACCCAAGACAGACACGTGCAGAACAAACCCTTATGCACTGCTCATTTTTCCTTCATGAAAGAGTCCAAGTGTGAAAGAGAAGTCATAGGAAACAAGAAAAGGAACAGCTACAGAATACTGGCGCTGTGGCCCAGGGGGTAAACTGGTAGATTAAAAGATGAGGTAAGAGCTAGAAAGGAGCTTCCAGTACCTAATATTTTAACTAAAAGTCTAGAAGAACACCAGAAAAGTTGTGCTGACGACCATTTTCACATAATATTTTTCTAAATTTCTTATTCTACCCTAATACGTCAACATAACAATATTGCCTATCTTGCCAAGGCTCCGAATGAAACACATAGACAAGGAAAAGCTGAAGAGACAACAGTGAAAGAGTAAACATAAGTAAGAGAAATGCAACTTTACAGGCAAGTTTCAGGCTTTTTTTTTTTTTTTTTTTTTTTTCCTCCTAAATATAACTGCAATTTCCTAGGGTACAGTAGGGCTCTGATTTTGACCCACTAGTGTTTATCATATAGGCGTCAATGTCATTCAGCCTTCATTCTGATTTCATTAGTCATAACAACAACTCCATGTTACAGTCTTCTCACCCTTCCCTTCAGGTTTCTGGTTATTTCTATCAAAACTGGCAGCCTTTCACTACTAGTGAATTCCGATGAACTTAAAGGAATTTAGCAATTAGGAGGACCCAAAGGCAGCAATATCTGAACTTCCTCTGCCCTGGAGAGTTCTCTTACATTACTGTAGCCAAACACGAGGTCTAACAACGCACTGTATCTTGTTTTCCAAGATCTTTCTTTAGGAAGACATATTTTATTTGCCAAGACTACTTCTTCCTCCACACAAAATGGATGTAACCAGGCCTCTTAATCTTTTCTGCATGGGAGTTCCAGTTAGTCACATTTTGGAGGACATTCACACTTCTCCTTTAAATGGAAGAAAAATAGAAGCCCTACTACTGCAGCTAGGCTACATAGCTAAATTATACCAAGGGAAGAAAATGTGACAAGGGCAACTAGAACAGGACCAGTTCTTCAAGGTTTAAGTTTTATAGGATAAGTCAATTAGTACTGAAGGAAAATACAATGCCTCTGGAAATTACTGTCTGCATAAACATCAGTATTTCACAGTCGCCTAAAAACGAACAGACCAAATTGTTTTCCCATCTATCATTTAAAAACACATGGACACACAAAGTGAGCCAATTCCCAGCCAGCTGCAGCTATACAACTTTCAAAGGTAAACTGAGATCTCCCTTAAACACTAGTCACAACTGCACTCCTCCTTGTGCTCAAAAAAAACCAAGTTACTTCTAAACCAAGATGTACCGGTGACTTTTGCAAAGTGCTTTTGCAACCATTGCTAATCATCTTTTTTTTCCTCTCCATCACTATTTCGGTGTTTCTGCTTCAAAATACTTTAAATTTAGTTCTATAATTTCCCATATTACTTGAGGGGCAAGTGATAGTTGCTTATAAAATTATGTCATAATTTTATGTCAAAATGATTGTCATAAAATTATGAGATGGCAATTTCAGCTTCCAATGTGTCTGCTGTTTGCAGCATTGTTTACAGTCCTTGACATACAGAGTGCTGGAAGTGTTCTCTCATAGTCATTGTCATCATGCAGAAGTGTGTGGATCTGAACCTGGATTCATACGGTTGCATTTTTCAAGTTAGCCAAAGCAGAAATTCTGAAATTCAGGCTGGCTTACACTTTTATGGAACATTACTCTGGCTACAAAAGACAAATAATACCTGTTAAGCATAAATGGACTGGTACAAAGTTAACTTGTCAATAACTGAAAAACTTATCAGAATCTGCAAAGGGTTTTACACAGGGTCAGCATTTTTGCCATATGCCCATAGAAATTTTTCAGTACCAGGAGTACTAAACTGGACAGCCCAACTCTGCAAGCTACAGAGTATCTGGACAGAAGTGCAGTCTCCTGAGTGGGAAGGCCTCAAAATCAGTTGACAAATCTAGGAATTATCATTAAAAAAAAAAGTATAATGTAGTAGTGGAGACAGTGGAATGGAACAGAGTAGAGTTTAACCCAGTGTCTGTCAAAGCTTAATAATACAAGAATCATAAAAGGCCCAAATATTCCCAATTTATCAAATGCTTCCAAGTCCATGCTAGGTACCTTAGGGAATTACAGCAGAGCACTAAATCTGAGTAGCAATGGAGGGACTTCTCACCCAGCTGCATCTCGGTCAGGTGCTGTCCTCAGATGCACGCACATTCAAATTTCTCTACACAGCTGAGGGTCATGCATACCTCATCTACTCACGTCCCCATGAATCATGAGACACAGTATCATTCTACATTTCTTCTACACTTCGAAAAAACCTCTAAATCCATCAGGAGCCACTGAAGTTCCTCACATTTAACACCCCACCTTACTAAAGCCTGCTGCTCCCTTTTACGATTCAACAAGACTTGGCAGCATTGCCAAGGGGAATCGGCCTATATAAGCATGCAGTTTTAAATTAAGTAAGAGCATCTAAACTTCATTATATGTGGCACCCTGGAACACTCAGCTGAATGAAGAGTTTACAATTATAGCTCAGCACAATAATTACACCAGTCCCAGATCTGTTGTTTTGATCTGTGTGTTTCACACACAGATACCATTGTAGAATTGTCATTTCAGTTCCGTTTCGCATATAATTTTGTTTAACATCCTCAATTCCAGCTATCACTTGTATTACATCACATCTTTGTGACAGCTTTCTCTCAAGCTAACAGTTCTTGGCAATGCACAGTAGATTAAAATCATTCTTATTAATATTTTACCATAGTAGCTCTATTCCAATACAGCTCTGTAATTCCATCTGCCTCTCAGCACTGATGTGTTTTTCTGAGCTCAAAAAATCAACCTAAACTGATTAAACTATTTAAAAAATTGCATAATTTTTTTAAAGACTCTTGAGTTATGCAGTATTTTAGTGAAAGGTATAATGGTCAGTGTGAAGTACTGCAGTTCCTAGAACATACTCTTTTCAGATAAACTTCTTTTTCTCCCATTTCAATTAAAATATGAACTTCTGTTACTTTGAAAAGTACCTATTTCAGATATAAAATATATAATAACATTTTAAACAATGCAGCAACTTGTTTCTAGAACTTAGTCTAACTTCTCAGTATGATCTGATCTATTAATTTTATACTGTAACTATTTAAGCCACTTGCTCTAAAATACAGAAAAATCCAGATATATGTTGAGAAATGATTAATCAGTTACATTTTTATAATACCTTTCATCCAGGAAAATTAAGAATAGTTTTACAGATTGTACAGAAGTTTGCCTGTTACTGTAAAGCAGTACTTCTGCAAAGCAGTGCTTCAGATGCTGAATACAGGAATCATTCAATAATAAATAGCAACCTTCCACAGAAAGCAAAGAGTAATTTATCCAGCTGAAGTTCGAAATTCAATAATTCAGTGTAATACTCTAGATCCACACTGGGACATTGGCTGATATGGGAGTGGAGAGCGCCTCACAACTAACCTCTGGGAAGCATTCACCTTTAGGCATTCCAAATCGTGTTTGTAAGTACTGATATTGATAGGTTTATGCTGCTATTTGGAGCGGGTTATCATGGTGATGATGGCTCTAGTGAAAGCAAACTCAAAACCTGAAATGTCATTTATTGTTCCAAAAACCACAAGCATGGATGAGAGCATGGCCTGTTACAATGCTTGGCTGGGTTTCAACTCAGGAAATGATGCAGCCTAAATGATTTCATGATGTCAGTGGTACTGCTATACCTCCTCGACAGTACATGTGGTATTTCCTCCAGTGACGATCCCACATGCTTAATCGATCATGCATGTTTTTGGTAAGCACAGTGACATCTCTTCCTCATATTACTTACTACCTTCTGTCCACATTATCTTCTTCAGTCAGTGTTTGGTCAGCTTGCTACAAGCCTCTAGACAGGGCATATATTCATCTTAAGAATGAAACAGGGCAAGACAGCAACTCAGAGGGAATTTATGTAAAGTCTAAGTAGAGCAAGTGACCATGAACACATTCAATGGGTGTTTCAGAGCAGGTAGGAGTGACCTGCAGTTTTCCAAGGTGCAATTTTTGACCTAAGCCCTGTCAGATCTGCTGCCTGCCTAGCTGAGAGACTGCCTCTGGCCCCCAAATGCAATGTGGCAGCTGAAATCAGCTAATGTCCTAAGGTCAGCCCTACTCTGAAAAAATAAGAAGCTATTTCAGCACCTTTACTATGCTCCTGCCTTACTGACCTGAAATAGCCAGTTTTCTGACCCCTAGGATGTGCTGTGAGGCTTTCTGGTAGTGTGTTTTAAAAGTGCTGAAGGGCAACCATGCCTGCAGTGGTATTATTATTAATCATTGGCTCTGCATAGTTACTGAATTAGGTATTTGGTGATTACTAGTTGTTTTCTTTCTACATTGATTATAGTGTATATTCACCAGTTTTCTGTGCTTTAATTTGATTGATTGAAGTGCCTGGAAAACAAATAGTTCCAGTCCTTTTATAAATTCAGAATAAAAACACAAAATAAATCTGCTCTGGCATTAACCTATACCCAAGAAGAGTGAACTACTTAGCTGATTTGCAGCTTTAATTGTGCTCTTCCTAATGCAGGGTAAAATCCTAGCCTCAGTGGAAGAAGCCATTCTGGAGAAAAGGCAGAGTGCCAAGCACTTCTTGTTTCAAGACCCCCCCCTGCCATCCCGGGACAGGCAGACAGCCATTCTGGGCAGAGAGGCACACACTGCTACTTACTTTAGGAATGACTAGCATCTCCTCAATCACAGATAACATTAAACTAACCGGCCAGAAAAGACCTAATTATTACTCCTAGCTAACTGTCTGCGCTCACTCAGGCTGACTCCAGGAGTGCAGGACCTGTGTCCTACCCCAGTCCCACCCAATCCCTCCCTATCTTTTTCCCCAGTGGTGAAGAGCGAACTAGAATGCAACTGCCAAGTGAGCTGGTTCATGGAGCTGGTTCAGAAACCCTGGAGCTGAAAATCTTGGTTTCTCTCATGAGTTTTCAGTTTAGCTGCATGAACTGGCTGACCAAACAGCTGCAGGTTTGCCAGTACCTAAAGGAGGACGATAGCAGGAATACAGAGCTGAGGGTGCAATAGTGAACAGTTGAACCTGCAGGCTCAGCTGCTCTCTGGAAATTTTCTTGAGTGTTAAGTTGGCTTTTCACAGCTACAAAGGTGGGGAAAGAGCAAAAGGTGTGTCCCCCAGTAGCATATGTACAGATCAAAGGGGATTTTTTTTCCCCTTAAACTTATTTCCTGAACCTGTATTTTAAATCTTTTCCTAAAACATAAACCTGGACTTAATAGAAGTATTTGGACATGAATTAAAATCTCCCTCTTTAAAGCCTCATCTCCGTCCTGCTCATCAATGAATACTGTAGCTAGGTTCTGGTTTTCTATCCCATCTAGTTCTGGACTAACTGCATATGAATGCAACTTAGTTATTCCAGATTCACAGCAGTATAAATGAAAGCACAATTTCTCTCTCTTAACTAACCAAGCAGGGGAAAAAAACCCCCACAACAACCCCATACAAATGCTTTCTCCAGGGAGGGAAGAAAAAAAAAAAAAAAAAAGAAAAATTGTATAACTTCAACCTAACACCATTTACAAAGAACAAGATAAAGCATACCACTGCAAAACCTAAAATCTCACCTCCCATAATGTTGGCAAAGCTTGCCATTTTTTGCTTCATCATCTTACTGTTATAAACTTTCTCTTGCAATCTTTTAAAAACACTATTTTCCACGTTGCTCGTGCATTGTATAAATTCACATGAAAAGGTAACACACATATCTTAAACGATCTAATATGCTTTGATTGGAAAACTTAAATCTCTCAGTAAACCTTCCTGTGCTGTAAAGACTGCCAACTTCATAGCCTCAGAAAGCCCCAAGATCCTGAATCTTTAAAAAAGACAAAAAGTGAAGAAGTCATTATTTTAGATAACTTGGAAAGGTTTCTGAAAGTTAGATACAATATTCCCTTTTGCCTGAGGCCACTACACTTGAAATCTTAATCATCAGTGTGTCCAGCACTCTGGATATGAAGGTTTTAATAAAACAGAGCTAACAGACATTTTTAAGAGTCTCTATGCCTTTAAAAGCAGTAGATGCACACGTAATGTGCCATCACCTAAAGAATTATTGGCACAGATTTGATATGACCTACAAAATTAAGCCATGACTTCACTATTTCAAACGAACTCATGAAACCTTTGAACTCATTACATTATCGCTCTGTTCTATAGATACAGAATTGAACCTAAAATCAATATATAATCCAATTACTAACCTTATGAACAATAGCTAGATCTTTCCCAATATTCTTTTTTCCCCTACTGTAAATGCATACACGGAGTGATATAAAGATTTTTTAATGTCTAGTTTATCACTCATTTCATGTTTGCAAAAGGAATGTGATATTGATGATTCCAAATCAGAAATCTGATTAGAAACCACTCACCACTCAAAAACTGGCAACATCTAAACAAAACATCCTCAAAACATCTGAAACAGGGCATCCACCTCACCACCGTTTGAAAATAAAGCTCCATGTGCATACTAGAAGGACACATCCCGTAAGTTAAAGTGTAGATGGTGTACACTGCACAATGAGCTATTCAGGGGAAGAACAATCTTTTGATTCTCTTCGGTTTGTACAGCATCTGTATTGCTGTACTTGACTTTTCAGGTTGGCCTTCACTGCTGTACTGTAGATCCCACTCGGGAATTCAGAATGGAAGTTTTTTTCCCCACTTCCCTTGAACAATTAAACTGTAATCTGCAATGCAGCAATAATTTACAATGTGGCTCTAGGCAAAAAGCCTACTGCAGATTCTCTGTTAGAAATGCTATTAGCTAATATCAAGGTCATTCTCAAAGCCTGTCAAGAGCATCTATAGAAGTCCCCCATCTTTTTGCATATGGTTAAGCTTTAAAGTTGCTTACATTAACAGATGCACTAAGATCTGATTTTACTGAATGAGGTGTAACATTTATTGCCAAATGATTTTAATGGTTTGGGAAGCAGAAGCTCCAAACATAAATGCATCTCCAACAGAAACATTAATATACAGCCTCATTTAAAAGTTTGCAAAGACAGTATGTCTTGATACCATGGCATATAAACATACAATATTTTGGGGTTTTTTTAGGGAGTTGAAATGGTGACCTCTGTATATTTTCTTACATACTGATAAAATAAACTAAAAACTTAAAACAACCTGTTACTTCAATTGCTCATAAGTTTTAGGCAGTTGGCAGTAAATTTACTTTTATATAAATAAATGTTATCTCATTACCAACAATCTCCATTAGGATCTAGCAGACCATGAAATAGACTTTGCAAGATCAAGCAATGTGCTAAGGCCCAGAAAAACATTATTTTAGCTCCCAGCTTCAGAAATTACGAGGGAAATGAAGCACTACATTACAGTTTGAAGCACACACACTAAATAAGCCTTTTTAGTCAAGGCATTAGGAAAGAGAAGTGTAGATTACTCATAACTGTGAAAAGTACAGTTAGGTTATTTGGCACTTGCTTCTTAGCTTAATTTCCTACTGTTATTAACTTCTCACAGAATGTGCTTTTTGCAGAGCAGACGTTGTAATACTTCTAATACAGGATAAGGAAGAGCTCATTTTACGCACTAGGGGAGGCAAATATATTCTAACACATTACCAGAAACAACTTTTCTGTTCAGAACAAAAAAATATTTAGAGATCTACAGTAAGCAAAAAAACCAACATAAAGCAGGAAAAGACAAAAATATTGTTCTGAATGCTAACTGAAATATTAGAGCTTTCGTTCTGTTTGAATAGAAATCATGTCCAGCTTATAAAACACACTGAGCTTCATATCTCTTGGTGAGGCTAAAAGGGTATATTTTAAGTCAGTTCGCTAAAATAACATAGGATCACATTTCATTCCCTACATGCCACAAGCCATCTAAAACTCAAACAAAATGTAAACTCTCAACCAAATACAGTACTGAGCCATTGTATCTTAGATTGGCGCTTTGTGGGAGAACAGTGATTTTTATTTTTACTTTGTAAAAGAGCGAGCTATTGCACCCAGCTTCAGACCTGGCAAAGACTTAAAGACTGGGGGGTGGGGAGAATAATTAAAAAAAAAAAAAAATCACAGAGGGAAAAAGGTTTTGATCGGCAGTAGGCGGTTCAGGAAGGAGACCTGTGGAGGGGTTAGGGTTAGCCTGTTTTCCTACAAAGGCAACGCTTACACAGCCACACTGCCTGTCAGGACAGGTTTTCATCCTTTGGCTGATTTCAGGCAATTCTGAAAAAGGAACTGCATCTTCAAACTTAACTGTACTTCTCACAGTTTCTTGTCAACTTGTGTTTGTAGAGAAGAGAGACCCAAATTAGTACAACCCAAGAGGGAAGATTAGCAGAATTCAACCATTAAAGATTTTTCCTTATCAGCAGCCATTTGACTGGTGAGGACTTTCCTCTCCTAACCATAGCACCACTGCCCTTGTCCTGCAGTGGGATGGAAAGCAGGGGAAACCAACTTCTTCTGGGGGCTTATGGTACAACAAAGTTGATAGCAAACAAGTTTAATTCACTTAATACCTTAAGAAACAACCTGTTTCTCTTAGCTAAAGAAAAGAAAATATATTTTCTGTCTGTGAACACCATATAAAAAAAACATTTGAAAGACAGAAAATGTTGTGAGTCACAATAAGAATGCTTTCAAAATTCTGTATTTAGCACTTCTTCCAGCCTTACTTTTTCTGTGTCCATACTTGAAATTATCAGAATCAATTTTTAAATTACCATTTCATTTAATACGACCTTACATGTGTAACAATCGAAAACAAAGTTTTGTGACACTGAAATCAAACCATCACAATAAAATTATAATAATGATAATGGTAATACAATAGGCTCTAGAAGTGCATTCAAATATAGGCATATGGGTGCTTTAAATTGTCTGTAACTGATAAATTAAACACACTTTTGTGACAATTTACAGTGCATGTTCATTTTTTCGAGCAATTCCAGCTTTTGTTTTTCAAAGTACTAACACTTATAAAAATTCTTTCCAGAATCTGCAGTTATTCTGTGCAATTGGCTTCTATCTTTGTATCTATACCATTATTATAAAATCAGAACAAAAAGAAAAAAAATAATTTGTTTGCCATGTTAGTGATGTTTATGGTAATAGCAATTTTACAGGTTAAAAGTCTAGGTATTTTGAACTCTGTATTCTTTAAAAAAAAAAAAAAAAAAAAAAGGGGGGGGGCATGTGAGAAATGAATGCATGATGCAAAATACTGATTGGGGAAAGAAAAACTACTTTGAACATAATCCAACCACTACCANGAATTACGCTGTCTCTTATGTATTGTATTATTTCTCCCAGGCCACACTCTTGAAATCCACTGAAAAGCTTCAAAAATGAGAGGTGTCAAGAGCTTAAGACTAAGACTGCAATTCCTTTGGGAGATTATAAGTTTTTCAACTTTAACTGATAAACAATACAGCCCAGAAAAATCAAGCAACACTTTTACTGAAACTCATTTATGCCCTGTTCCTGAAGTAGTTCTTCTACTGTGTTATATCCTGAAACAGCACACAGACTTGGCAGCAAACACACCCCAGCACAGCCGCTGATTTTCACTGTTCTCTTGGTCTGGCTTTCAGGTCTTTGGGGATATTTGCCATCATTTTTATTATCATGCAACTAGTAGGAAATGTATATAATCTGTGGGACTTGAAGTACAAGATTACATTCTCCACCACTGTTTACTGGCATATTTCAGGCAATTTGAAATAAATACTAAACTGTGCAGCCCACAGAACCTCGTGTTCAAAAAAAAAAGCACAGTCCTGGGGGGGTGCTGAGGTAATAGGTAATCATTAATCTCTGTGGGGAGAATTTTAACTGCTGAAAACTCAAATACATTTGAGAAAAGTACTGTGGGCACTGATTTATCTGTTTGTCTTTGAGAGACGTAAGCTCACTCACTGTAGGACTCTCCAAAGAAACTGTACTCAGAATCATGCTGCTGCTCTGAAGTGGATTTAGTCCTTTTAATGACTTCAAACACATCTGAATTATTCTACCTGGGTTCCAGTATAGCTCCTTATCATCCAATTAGCTAAGTGCCTGGAGCAGTCTCTCAAGAGTTAACTTCCATTCATCCCCTCCTGCCACAGTTAAGACAACCTTGCATAGCTCTTTCCCACAGAGCTTTTCTCAGCCTGTCAGAAAATACTTCCCATTCACCTCATTATAATTAGGTCACGTTCAATAAACTACTAGTCATCTGAGATCAGTTTATCATCTCTCCTAACAAGACAATATTACCCCCCAAATCCAAGAGACTTAGACTAAGTATAAATTGTTGAAATAAACAGTTAATGAAATACTGTCCTTATGTATTTTTCCTTGTAATAGCAGCCTTTGTGAGTCTCTCTTTCGCAGTGTCACCTGGATCATTTTTGTACTGGCTTCGGCTGGGACTGGGTTGACTTTTCATGGCAGCCAGTGCTGAGGTTTGGATTTGTGACTAAAACAGGCTCAACAATGGACTAGTGTTCTGGCTATTGCTGAACATTGTTTGCGCCCTGTCAAGGCTTTCTCTGTTTCCCACTCTGTCCCCCCAGGAGCAGGCTGGGGGTGGGCGAGAGGCTGGGAGGGGACACAGCGAGGACTGGCCAACGGGACAGCCCATACCACCTAGCACCGTGCTCAGCAGTAAAACTGGCAGTAGAGGAAGAAGCAGGGGGTTGTCTTGCCAAGGTGGCTGCTGCTCAGAGACGGGGGGCATTGCTTTGCTGGTGGGAGGGGGTGAGTGATTGCCTTTGCATCACTGAGGTTTTTCCTTCACTTATTAAAATGTCTTTATGTCAACCCAGGAGTTTTCCCGCCTTTGCTCTTCCTATTCTCTCCCCCATCCCACCAGCCACTACCCTGAGCCTATTTGATATTACAAGACTTCACTGCTCAGGTGCCAAAGTTACTAGACATTTAGCACAGATGTTTCTGAATTCAATTTCCTTCCTCCCTCAGAAATGACTCTCCGTCATAATTTATGGAATAACAGTCATAGGGGCAGAGGGATCCAACTGCCATTGACTTTCCACCTCTGAACAATTTGCCTTTGTTCTTTTAAAAATACTTCTGGAAATGCTTCTATCTCCCCAAAACAATACAGCTTCTGTGGCATGTTACTTAATGACCCATTGCACATATAATGTTTAGCAAATAAATAATAAACTAATCAGAAAAGCCACTCTTCCAAAATACTGAATACAGTTAGGGGTACACGGGCTAGCACATATTATGAATGAATTTGCAAACCAAAATAGAAAATACAGGAACCATATATTATGCAGCATTATTAATCACCTCATTTTTAAATAGGTTGAAAGACTGTTCCAGATGGCACTTGGGTGATAATAGGGAGTTTCATTGACAATATTTACCAGAGGTGTTTAACAAAAAAAAAAAAGCAAATAAAAGTACAGTGTTATGCCAGCATTGTCAAAACGGGTTTCTTAGCTCTTGAAAGTTTTACAGAAACAAGAAGGTAGTACTACAGATTGCACAGAGCTGCTTTGCTTTGAGGACAGATTTTTCTCAGTTTTGCTAGGAAAAAAGCTGTGTTTACTTGCTAAAAGGCAAAGTGTCTCCACAGAATAGACCCATGGAAGCCCCAGTGACCATATACAAATGCCTGGTGAAAATGACAGCTCTGCACATCTCTCATCACGGATTAATGTGTTGAATCTGAAATACATTTTTTTTTTACTGTAACCACATTTAAAGGTTATGAGCCATATGTAACGGAAGTGTGACATTTCAGGAAACATTCATCCTCGAAGTTCAAAATACTGAAGAAGAACCTTTTACAATTTTAACCAGCTCTCCTATGCACACACTACTAGAACAATCACTTTTAATTTTTACCTTTTTAATCTCATTTGGGAAATACTAAATGAGAGTCCCACATTCATATATGCCTTGTGTCAGAAAAATCCATGCCAATAAATTTGATATCCATACACTGGCATTTTGCTTTGTCTGCTTCTTTAGCATAGTTTCCTGAATATTACCTTTTCCTTTTTTATTTTCTTTTTTTTTTTTTTAGGTTATATTTTAAAATTAATATTTTTGANNCATATTTCTAGAGGTAGGTTTTAAATCACTGTCTGAAAGGGCCTCTCCATTAATTACAGAAGGACCAGAGTATAAGAACTCAGGCACTTAAGAGGCGATATTCAGACTCCCTCTCAATACTTTAAAAAAATTCCTCTGTTACCATGCCAAGTTAAAACCAGTTTTAGTTTCACTAAGGTTAACATTTTAAAATAACTACTCAAAAGAACAGTTTCAAAAATTCAAAGCAGTAAAACTGACTGTGTCCCTATTGCAAACTAAGGAAAAGCAGCACTACACTGCCTACTAAGGATCTACTCTCCTCCTTTGCAAGTATATTTAATAGATACATAAGCTCTTTCCTAACTGAAAAAGTACTAGAGATATGGGAAAAGGATGATGTCTTATAAAATCAGTCTGCTCAATTTGCTGCCCTCCTTCAATCCAACAGTAACTTTAATCCAGCTGTAAGAGGAAGTTGGAGATTTACCTTTTTTTTAAGTGTTTGTCTGATTATAGACTTAAGTTAGCAGAGAAGCAAAATTAAACAGAGCTACCAGCTTCCACACTTGCTAGTCAACAGCTGAAAAATGAAACATATACAGACTCTAAAATTTACAGAGCATATTCTTTTCACTATTATTAAATCCTTTTAGTTGCATAATCAGCTTGATGGAGTCATAATAATAGTTTTCTAAATATTTCATTTGTTTTTAATTTTCTATTCTGGTCATTAAAAACAAAAACGAATGGAAAGCAATCCCTGTGCATATTAAGGTTACATCAAATCTAGACATAATCAATTTTCTCTGGTGTCTAATAAAGGTTTCCTGAAAGGATGCATGCACTTAATGGTCCTCAAACGCATTTTAAATGAACACAAATGTAAGCTTGATTCTGTGCAACTTCACTTAAACTTCAATTTAAAGTGTGTGTTTAAGTGCTTTGCTCAACCCATTCAGCACTGTGGTATAGGGAAGATTACAGTGTTTAAATGTTAATCTTTCAAAACCAGTTCTGTTAGGACAGACTTGTTCTGATCCTTTCAAGCTGACAGGAAAGCACTGGAGTAAACAGAATCAAGAGCACAAAGAAATCTTTCTTTTCTTTCCAAGACAGAGCAAGGAAAAGTTACTGCTGGAATTCCTGAGCTAGTTACCTTTTTCAACAGAGGTTTGCATTATGAAACTCTGTACAGGCAAATATTATCATATTATGGTATGGCATGTAAATGCATTTACTTCACAATATTATAAATCTAGATCTAAAAGCTGAAGAAAATCTAAGAAGAAAAATTTGTATGCATAACCTGGGAGAAAGGTGGGGAAGGAGTAAAATTTATCAATGTGTAAAATCCTAGAGAATCTGACCCAGCAATATAGATTTCCTGAAAATCAGAACTGGAGCCCAGATTTTTCGTGTATTTTACATTTCAGGACTAATCAATTCTTTGCTGCCTCTCTTCTGCACTTCAACTTACTTGGGTATTTTCAAGCCCACTTCTCAAAGGACTCCTGCACTCCTCAAGCCCACGCACCTGTATTTTCCTTCTGTGAAATCCATTATGTGCAAAGAAAACAGGCTGGAAGCTTATTATGCCTCTCCTACCAGGCTTGGAAATGCTTCCTGTATCATGCTTTACAAATAAATGGTATACAGATGTTGTAGTACAAACCTTGAACATTCACTCCTCTATGAGAGAGGTTTGCACAGTTCAGCCACATTTTAAAGCCCCAAATATAGCACTTTACTTACCCAAAAGGATTGCTTAACAGGCTTAAACAGTTTCAGCAACATTCAAGAGTTCCCTTCAGGGAAAGACTTGGCCTAGAACAGTCTACTTAAAATCCGTATGTTGTACACCAACTGCAGTGATTTCTTCTGTGTCCTTCACTGCTGGAACCTCACCCTTTCCCTGCTGAACTGTAAAGTGGTAAAAGATTCCCTAGTTCCCTGCTGCCATGATGCCTGTGGACAGTACAAAATGGTAACAGGTTGGTGAACTACAACAGCAGCTAACAGTGCTGACCAGGTTTGTTTTACTGGTACCTCCTCCCACACCTTTTGCTGATCCATCCACATGTAGACTAATGCCTAAATTGTTATTCTCTGGGTCAAGATTGCCTCCTTGCTTCTCTGTTTTACACAGATCTTTCATGGAGAGGCTCGGTCCCTGCAGTGCCTAGACATTACCGTAATATAAATTACTTCTACTAATAATGGTATCATTATTAATGTTACTACATATGTCACACAGAGAAAGATTTCTAACAGCACCATAAATAAGTCCAGGCTTTGCTTTTATGTATGTGAGCCCGTCCTTGAATAACAATGCCAAAATACAACCTTAGCACTTAAACATTATACACATCCCCTATTTATGATCTCAGTGCAGTAGCAATCAATATCCCCCTTTCTGAAACAGCTCTCTACAAACACCAGTCTTCAAAAAACTGGTGAAGTCTCTGGTGACATACTGCACCTACTGGTATGGTAGCACAAGAGTAAGGGAAATTCAACCCTTTGATTTTGAAACTTTGCACAAACCTTGAGATCGTATGCCTTCACAGTGTTGTTTTAGTACTCAAACATTACTTCATGGAAAACCCAGATGCAGATGTCTTTTCAGTAGGGATAATTGTGTGACAGACTTGTCTGTCTCTGACTAAGCCACGGTGACCTGTGCTGTACTTCGTGGTACGTGTTAGCAGCAAAAGGGAAGTGCTGTCTAGGGAAAAGGAGACAGGAACCAGATGTGTTTGCGGTATTCTTGGTAGAAGAGTCCCAGAACCCTTCCCCTGATTTTCTGGACTATCTGTCTTCAAAACACAGCACTGTCTTCCAAGGACTTTTGGAGGAAGGACTTCTCTGGGACAGGGTAGAATAGCAGGTCAGCAAGTGAGTGAATTCAATACTTACTCTGAGAGATCTCTCCAGGAATTTTCAATGATCTATGGCCACACCAATGCTCGACTTGAGCAGATTCTTTTCTTTTTTCCTTTTTAATTTCTCCAGGCATTGTTTTGTTCCACTGAAAACCAAGGTGATATCAAAATCTCATTTTTTACAGAAATCTTACTGTTGTACATTGGTTTACTGTAATGAAAAGATCCTCTATCACATGGTATGATTAAAATAGAGACTTCATGCACAGCAAACAGGAGGACGTGAGAGGTTTACCATAGCCTGCTGTACTATTTTAACCAGCAATTAACACACCAATTATTTTAGTCTCTCTTTTTTCACTAGGAAAACAAGTTGGTAGTTAAGAGGATATAGTCTAGAATTTACACTATCAAAGTAGTTAAATATCACTGGATTTGAGCATATTCAGCAAGTAAGATAAATGCTACCACTTTCCACACACAGCTTTGAAAATGTGGTCTGTAAGTATTAAAACATTCCCAAACATACTGGGGGAAAAAACCTGCAGATGTACAAACCAGGATCAATAAAAGGGTACCTGTGAACATTTTGACCCTAAAATTGTA
>VYZV01026578.1:0-19713 GCA_013401275.1 Pandion haliaetus | reverse complement strand
AATTCTTTATCTTTATCCGACATTTTGGGGCGGCGAATTCTTCCAGCAACTTCTTAAAGGGGCCGCCTCTGCAGCCCCCCCTCCCCTGCCACCAAGGAAAACCACGCCACACAAACCCATAACAGTTGTCCACTGCACTTGAAATGTCCCACCCTCTATCCTAGAAGGAAATGTCCAACCAAATCCTTGAGTTGCCCACTCAGTGGACATGGAGAGAAAATAACTTCTTGGGTTTTTACGGTTTTCCACACAGGTCTCTTAAAGAAACATGCCTGGCAGCACTTTCAGTCTAGGGTTTAAGAAGAGCAACCATTAATTTCTGCCCTCAGGAATATGTTATAGGAATAGTTTGCTTTTACTGAGCTTTTAGCTTCATTGCTGCCTACAATTCCTTACTGTTGTCATCAGCCCTTTTTAATTAGATGTTTTAAGTGCTCTTCCACCTAATTTTTCACAAAATGTCAGATATTTTCCCTGTAGTTACAACTATTTATCACTCACATTTCCTCCAACACTTCAAATCCTAGTGAGAAACAATCTATTAAATAAAGCATTAGAGTAACCCAATGGTTTCCAGGTCTTTTCTTTCTATGGTGGGTGCTTTAGTGAAGAGGGAAATTCAGATTTCCTCACAACACAAAGGATGATAGATGCAGTCTTCTAACTGTTTAAAACTTGTATTTGAAGTAAAATTCAGGTTAAAACTATTTTGTTCTTTTATGTGAGAACATCCCATTTTTATTCACTTACTCATTCACCCACTTTCATGAACATAACAGATAAGATACATGGAGTACAGTAAAAAGGAAAACAATCCAGGTTTTGCTTCTCTACAGAGGGAGTGATCTTTTTGGTTGAGGGGGTTGGCACAGAAATGTGCATGCATCACGGAAATGGGTAAGATTCCCATATTCCCTGTAACAAGGCTGGATGCCTGGGGACCTAGGTAAAATACTGATACAAAAGCACACAGATCCTAGGAAATAAATGAGAGGAATGGGAGCAGGAGACTGTAAGTCTGTATGAAGTCTCTGAGCCATGTGTCACTGGAATTACAGATGTGATGGGGTACCTTGCATGACTGGGGAGCTGAAACAGAGAGTTAAAAATTCTTAAGGAAAGAATGGCAAGGAATATGAGGAGTGGGAATGCACTGAACACAAACATGAAGCTAAAATTCATGGACATCTTCTATGGTGCCTGTGGCTCTCAGCTTATCCTCCTCTGTGGGGCAGCCCCACTCTGGTTGCTCCTTGACAGCTGAAGCAACTGGCTCTGTGGGTGGGAGAAGAGCAGTGGATTTTTGTTCACTTTGACTTTAGCCAGGCTTTTGGTGTGACTTACCCATAACATCCTTGTTGTGAAGTTAGAGAGATGTGGACTGGTTGAGTGCAAATCTGACTAGCTCATCAGGCTGAAAAAGTAGGGGTCAACAGTGAAAAGTCCAGCCAGCCACTTGTTACAAGAAGGGTTCCTCAAGTGACAGTAAAGGACTGATGCTGTTTAAAGGCATCATCAGTGATCAATGTGATGGACCAGAATGCACCCCCTGCAAGCTGGCGCAAAAACATATGGGGACATGCTGAAGACAGGACTGCCATTCAGAGATACTTTGATGGGCTGCACAAATGGGCCCACAAAATCTTCATGAAGCTCAGCAAAGGCAAATTCAAAGTTCTGCATGTGAGACATGAGAAACCATGCTTCACTATAAGCTAGGGACTGCCTAGATAAAAAAGTAGCTCTGTAGAAAAGGACCTGGGGTTCTCAGGGGCCAGCAGACTGGAAGTGAGTCAACAGTGATGGAGACTAACTGCATACCAGTCTGCGTATTGGGCTGCAAGGGTGAAGCCAGAATACTGAGGAAAATTATTATCCGCTCCCCCCCACCTCATTGGTAAGGCTACACCAGGAACAGTGGGCTCTTCTGGTTTTGAGTCCACAGTACAAAAAAGATTTTTGACAGAATGGAGATAGTCTGGAAGATGGCTGCTAAGCTGGTTGGGCAACTGAAGCATATGACATACATAGGCTGAGGAAGTAGGATTTGTTTAGGCTGAAGAAGAGAAAGCCCCAGAGGAGTCTAACTGCAGTCTCCCACCACACTCCAAGGGTTTTATATAGAAGAGTCTTCTAAGAAGTGCCCTTTCTCACAGAAAGAGCAAGAGATGAGATCCAACTTGCAAAAAAGGACATTCATATTGGACATACAGAAGAGAGCCACTCTTTGGTCAGTGAGGGTGGTTAAACGCTGGAATAGGTTGCCCAGAGAAGATGTTAAACAGTTGGAGCTTTTCAGAACTGAACTGAAGAAGGTCCTGATGAACTTTGAAGTTAGGTCCTGTTTTGAACAGGACCTCAGACTAGATGACCTCCAGATATCCCCTCCAACTCACATTATTCTTTGATCATATGATCAAGGTCAAACTGTATTAACTATAAGTACTCTTCCTTCACTTAATAGGGAAGATAGTATTCCTGAGAGCTAATGATCTTGTTGCCATCTAGATCTCTTCAAATAAGAGATCTGGGTGTTTGGGTGAGTGCTATAAATGTCTGATAGTTTCAGTCTAACATTGTAGAAGGGAGACAAATTTTTGCATTTAATTTTGCAGACATACAGCTCAGTAGCAGAATTCATTGGGTTCAATTGACCAGGAAGACTGATGTTTGCCTGAGCATTGCTGAGTAACAAAACAGAATCCTGTAAGCACTTTCTGTACTGGAAAAACATGCCTGATTGCTTACATGCAGAGAAGCAGCTATTTTGAGAAATTTATCAGCAAAAGACAAGTTTTAGATGCAATTTAGGACTGTACAAAACAGGTTTTTACAGTTAAAGCTTCAGCAAGTAACCCCTTTAATGTAGAGGCAGATCTCAAATCTTCTTTATATGTAAAGGACAATGAATATTTTTTTGTAAAGATGTAAGTGACTATTAATGATTATATTTCATTTACAGTAAAACTCAAGCAATTCAGCAGGGTTGGTGCCAATGTTGGGCACTTGTGAAGAATCAGCAAGAAATAAAATTTCTTTTTATTTCTGTCTTTTTTATTGTCACTTACTTTTTCTTCCTTCCTTTCTACAGCAAATATGTAAATAGTAGCAAAAAAAGTGTTAACAGATACAGTCTGAAGTCAAACATTTCTTTCAATCTATTTATTCGTCATCATCCACTTAACACAGCCAAATTTTGATAGGCGGTCCCAGAACTTGTTCATACCCTAGTAAGCAGCAAATGCATGATGAATGAGATTTAAAGCCATGAAATACACAGCTGCCAAAATCAAAATAAGCAGAAGAAAAAACCTAAATCCAACAAGGAATAGCAAAACTATGTATCTCAGTTCCATCATCCTGCAGCAATAATCAATTTGATAGATGAGAAATGTTTGAAAGATAATGCAGTGACAGTTTCTCAGGCAGCTTTAAAGGAAAATTTAGAATTAAGAATGACTTTATGATTATAAACTGCAGCTATAATCTTAATGAGGTGATCACTCAGGAAGGAACATGGCAAGAAATCAAACAATAAGTTGCATGGTTTTATGAGCCTTTAACTATGGAAAATTAACTTACATTTCTTAACATTGTAATGATAATAGTATGAAGTAGAAAGCACCCTGAATCAAAAAGCTACAGCTAATACACAGAAAGGCATTATCTGTCATATTTTTTTCAAAATATTTAATTAATTATTCAAATACATTCAGCTGTGTCATCCTTTGTCATGATTCAGAAAGACATATGGCATTTACTGATTCCCAAGGAAATCAGTAGGTAACGTGTTCATTTTGCTCTGTGGTTTTCCAGTGGTGCTCTGGATTGCATATGCACAAGGTGACAAGAATAGCTTTTAATAACATAACGGCACTTTTGAAGATGCAAAACATTTTAAGTACAAGATAAATATCTAGTAGACATGGGAGACAGTGCTGTAAATGCTTACAGCCTTAGAATCACAAACTGATAATACTCAGTTCAATGTTTTCCTAGAGCTGATTAATTTCTTCTGTTGAAGAAGGAAGGAACAAAGGAAGAATCCAAGTTGGAACAAAGAAAAGTGCACATTATACATACTTAGCAATAATTATAAGATTGAAATCTTAAAAAATTATCAGCAGACTAGTAAGTACAGCCATATCTAAACTGTCTTGCTATGAAGTCTTCGAGACACTGTTCATTTACTCTTCATGGTATCTTGGTTCCACAGAATACATATGGTATTATGAATCTGCCCCAGTTAAATTGCCAAAGGAAAAAAAGTAGCTTCAAGCACTCTGCATGACCCAATAGGTGAGGGTTTCCTACTGAGAATAGATCAAGTCTGCCAGCTCATAAATGTGTTGGGAAGACAGTATGGTAGAAGATCCAGCTTCTCCATCTTTCATTCTTTCACCCATGACATGACTTTTCACAAGCTGTATGGCTTAGCCTGGATACTTAGCCTGATAGGCTCAAAATATTCATAAGGGCAAAAGAGACACACCTTAAATGTAAAGCCAAGAATTTATTATTAGTAGAACTGAAATCTCAGAAGTCTAATCCAAGAATGATTATTAGTCCAAATTTAATTATTAGAGTAAATAAATAAATAACCTAAAGAAGATAATACTATTAAAGAAAAGAAAGATTAATAATAATAATAATAATAATAATAATAATGCAGATAACATTGTTACACACACATTCTTAGTGTCTACCCCTTTTCATCATGTTATGCTCATCCTTCTGATGTCCCTTTCAATTCTGAGGCTGACAGTAACAGTCTTCCCCAGCAAGCATAGGGGTGGTCGAAGCAGGTGGTGAGTTTTCTAGGTTCTTCACCAGTTTCTTCTTCCTCCTCTCCTTTCTCTTTTTTTGGGGGAGGATTCATCAGGGTCTATTTCTATGTCTTTTCTTAAGTGCTTTCAAACCTTGTTCTTTCTTCATTGATTTGCATTCCACGTTACATCTAAATTTATTAGACATGGTATGTTTTACATATGTTAGATATGGTTTTTGTTCTCTTTTTTTTTTTTTTTTTTGACTCCTAAAACTATTTTTGTGCAGCTCCTGGTCTCATTTCTGTAACTGACCATTGGTGAACTGTTGATAAACACGGGGTCTTTAGTTTCATCCTGTGTTTTGTTCCTTACCTTCTCATTGCTGCACGTCTGTACACCACAGCATTGTGTCCTGATTTCTAAAGGTCTCTGCTGTCAAATAGGCTGGTATACAATGAATCATTATGCTGCAGTCATAAATACCTAATTTACACAGAATAGCTATTTGACTGCTGTCTGTGTAAAAACTATGGATGTACCAGAAAAAGATGGGGGAAAAAGGTAAAAAGTTAAAACCCCATAGCCCTTGTGCCAACCTAGTCATTAGAAAAAAACAACAAACCAACCCAACAGAAAATAACAGAAAGCAAAACTCCATGCAGATCAAGAAAAGTTTAGACAAAGTAAGCCTGAGAAGCTTCAGTCCCGAGGTCTTCCAGACTCACTCGTGTCCTGGTAGTAGCAATGGCAATGTATCATTGGGTTACAAAGGCACCAACTTCAGTGAGGCATGTTGTCTGAACGACCCTCCTGTTCTCTTCTGTAGGCTTCATGACCAGCTTACCCTGACCCTTTTTCTTTCCATTCAAAGTCCAGTTCCCAGGAAGAATTATACCATTTAGCTGACTTTTTTTTTNTTTTCTTTCTTTCTTTTTTTTTTTTTTTTTTTTTCTGCAAGCATATTTCTTGGAGTATGTCCATTTTGCTTTAGTTTGAACTGGTCAGGACAGGCAGAAGGTGTTGCTACTTGAATATTAAGCAAGTTTCATACTAGAAATTCCTCTCTTATTGTGTTATAACCACCACTGACTGCCTCCCATTCCTCAGTACCACCTTATTAGTTTTTTCTGTAGTACATTTTTTTTTTCTTTGTTTTTCTCTTAATAATTTGACACCCTGCTTCCTGATACCCTGCCCCTTGACCAGTATTGGCAGCATAGACAGACTGCCAACACCCTGACCCCTTACCAACATCAGCAGTGTAGGCAGGATGCTGCCCATATTATTCTTGTAAGGTATGATCCTCTCAAATCACACTGCCATTGTTGCAGCCAAGGAGTGCCGTGACTCCTACCCAAAAGGCATTTGCATGACTGGCTGTTGCTGACAGATGCCCTGGACACCAAGGCTCCCTGGCTGTCCACCAGAGCTGTGGCATCGGTTACGATGCCATGTTTGCTCTCAGTGATTGGGTGAGTGGCTGTATGGGCGTGTTGTTTCTCATCTTTCCTACTGCCTCAATAAAGCTTTGTTTTATAATGTGTCGTCAGACTCCATTACTGTTCTGACCACATAATTACATCTGAATTAATAATGATTCTTGGATTAGACTGTTTGGATTTGAGTTATACTAACAGTACTGTCTATAAGATGTGTTTCCTTTTTGCCCATAAGAACACATTGAACATAACAGACTGTGGAGGCCATGCCTCCCTTAAGCTCTGAATGGGTTTTATCATGGAATTATTACTTAAAAGATAATGTCATCACCATGGGAGCATCATATCCTAATAATTCTTATGCGCTGAAATTTAAGGATGCATTTGAATTTGTACATTCTGGCTTGATACCCACGCTTTTGAAGGCATGGCAGAACATGAAGTACTTAGATCCTTTTCTGGTGTGTTTCCCTTCACTTCCTATATACCATCAGACTCGTGAAAAATTGGTTCTGAGAAACCAGCTTTGCCCTTGCTGACAAAAGGGAACTTTGGTTCCAAAGCACCGTTTTGAGTATAAAATATTAAAGGACAGGTTGATAGAGGTGGGACTTTGCAATGATCAAGTTCCTTTACCTTAAATCCTTGTGTTTGTGGGTATATAGAACATGATAGCCTAAGGGAGTGCTTGCTTACCAGCCAAATTATTCCTAGTTTTGCCCGTTTATTTCCCCATCTAATAGAAAAATGTATTGAAAATGAATACTGAGTAGCAGTGTTGAATGTGAACAGAACATGAAGTAATGGAGTTCTTGGGCTAATGTGATATGAAAGTCTTATCATAACAGTAACTTTCTATCATGTCTTATTAGTCTTTCATCATGTTGAGTTAGCTGGTATTCTTTAATATGATTTGAATGTTAGTAATGGGATGAGACTTTTCTTTTACCATAACAAATACCAGTGTAACACGATGGTGATACGACATGATGTAAAATTGCTAATAATAAACTTTACAGACCCTTTTCCTAACTGAAGACATTTTTGGTACAACTAAACCTTTACTTTTCCAAGACCATGCTTGTATGTTTCTCAGTGGCAAGAAGAGAAATTATTCCCAGGGAGGCAGAATTGGTTTTCCCCTTCCAACTACTTCTAAAACCTCTTTCATGTCTTCAGTGTTTTTCTTTTTTTTAAAGATTATTTTGAGAGGAATGGTATGAGAAAAAATATTAATTACACTGACTATCTTGTAGAGGATATATAACTATTAATTCTTGGCAAAATAAAAGCAATTTTGGCATATGTAAAAAATAAAAAGTCTTGAAGGTAACTTCTTTTACATAGTCTATATTTATTAATGGCACTTTTCAGCCTCATATGAAGCCTGAATTTTTAACTGAATTCTTTAGCATTTGGTTTTGTTAAGCTATTAAATTCCAGAACAAAACTTTATTGGGGTGGGGAACAAATATTAAAAAAAGTCAACAAAAACCCACGCAGCTGACCACAAAGACTTAATTATTTATACCAGAATTTTTGCTAAAATTGTAAATTTCTTACAATTTTAATACTACTATTAATATTATTATTACCCAACTGCAAAAAGGTAAGAGTTATCATGGAATGGAATTGTCAAATGAGTTCCTATACACCTACATTATTAAAAACAAGTGTTGCACAGCAAGCTTGATTAACGGTCTTCTTTGAGCATCTGATTTTGCACCCTTATTAGAGTTTCTGTAAGACTGTTTTTTGTCTGTATAATCCATAATTAGTGACAAATTTTCTGTCAGTGTGAAAATAGAGTATTACACACTGACAAAGTACAAAGTCTATACATCCCAGTAATCCTGCATAAAGAAGTGAATACTTTTCATTTTACTTCTATTACTTATGATTCCAGAAATAATTATTAACTTTCATAGTATAGTACTAATATTATTAGATTTGTATAAGTTTTTCTTGGAGAATTGTCAGCTAGACATACTGGTTAATCAGCACCTTACCCATGGGATTTAAGACTGCATTTGAACTTTCAGAACCTGTCTTTAATTTCCTTAATTTAAAACTAATTTCATGACTGTGATCACTTATTTGATTCACAAGCACCATGAGCTGATCAGAGAATTCACAATGGCATTACTGATTTGGTTATCACCTAAATTAAGTCATTATCAAACACCATTCACTTCCAAGCAGCCAGACAAGGATAAAAAGAAGATATTTTAATTTCAACTAAGCAGGGAAAGAAAAAAAATTGATAGAAAAGGGAAAACCAGGTGATAGAAATATTACAGTGTAATGGGTTAAGGAAGCCACAAGATACATTCTCATGACTTGACATTGTTTAAATATTTGCTTTATTTTTACTCTTTATTTGTACCTGTGTGATTACGCACAACAGCATTTCCCTGAAGCAAATATACAACCATAAATGGAAAATATAACTAAAAAGTTGAATGAACTAACCAAAGTTCAGACATTTTGAGGAATCCTACTGATGCGTGACACAAAATACTTAGTATGTGAAACCTCCGGAGGTTGAAGAACAAGATTGTTCTGAGCCACCAGGTATTGGATCCAGCTTGGGTTTATGCAGGGTAAGCAACTTGTGTAAGGTATAGAGTCAGCACCACAGCTATGGCCCTCATGCTTATTTGACCCATGGAAGAGCACTTGATATTCAATTCATTGAAATGCTGCTGCTGAGGAGCAAGGGGTTGGTCTATTCTATATGAAGCAATGGCTAGAGATACAATCAGGGAGAGAAGCAATGAGAGGGAAGGCAAGGCAAGGGAAGGCAAAGCAAAGCAAAAGATGAGGAAAGCAGAGCAGAGAAGGAGAAGAAAAGAAGTAGTATCCACCTTAAAAAGCTTGAAAAAACCAGAGTGCTTTCAAGTTGCTTTCGGCTAGCAGTACCTAAAATAACAGCTAGACATCTAGGCTCTGAGACACAAAGTCCTACTGTAATTCTAACCCGTAAGTGGTTTTCAAAATCCCACTAGGCACTTACCTTCACCTTTAGCTGCCTACATACCTTTAACACAGCACTCTAAGCCTCCTTTAATTGCTCCTCTGAGTTCCGTACCTCACAACCATGCTGAGTGAATAAATGTATGGAGGATTTGAAGCAGTCTGATACCTTGGTAATGAGGGAAGAAGGAGCATAGAAATATCACAAATGGACAGACTAAAGAAAGCATTCTTAATGGCTTAAATGAAGCTTCCTGCTTTAGACCACCAGCAGCTTTAATCTCTCAGTGCTGTCAGAAAGACCAATAGCCCTTTTGATCTCCTAGTGTATTCTTGAGTGCAGTTACTACCTAATTAATACTGATAGTTTAATTTAGAACAGAAGGTTTTGTATGAATGATACAGCCCAAAGGAATTAGTTGTCCAGTATTTATCTTATGAAAGATTTATCTTATTTAGCTTCTAAATGTTTCCTGAAGGAAAATAGTTATACTCTATTACTATATAAAATATAGCAAAACATATTTTCCCAGTAAAAATACAGTTTTGATATGAATTATAACAGAAAAAAAAAGAAATAAAAGGAAATGTGCTTTCAGCAGGCTCTGACCAGCTTTAATAATACTGACAAATGTTGTAGAACTAGAACACAAAGCCAGCAGGTCACAGAAAGCTTAAAAATTACGGTCTAGCTCAAGTAAAATTTGACTTATCTTAAAAGCCAGCCACAGCAACAGGCAAATTTTAGGGCCTACAGGATGCATCCATCCTAATATTAGGTGTCTGAATCTTAGCTAGTCACTCTGGGCTCCCCTTGCTATCTATAGTAAGAAATTGGCATGCTTAGATAATATTTTATTAAAACTATTTTGCCAATTTACATGAGACTAAGATAAACTGCACTCTGGAATTTCTCCTTCTCACCATGACGTATTAGGGAGTCTAAATGAAATGTCAAAACTGGGAGAAATGAAACCATCTAGTCTTCCCAGAATTGAGCTCCCACACTTGATCCCCATCAGAATCTTGAACTTGAGGTAAATACTGAGATATCCTAAATTGTGTGCAAAGTGTGTCTCTTTAGCTGAGTCTGAAAATCAAAACTGGTACAAAGATGCCTATCTGAGTGTTTCCCAGAGAAAAGTAGAGCAGATAGAGTGAGAGTTTTCAGGGAAGTGTTTTGATCCACTCTGAAATCTCCTCCTGAAGAAAGGCATGGTACTGAGTTGGTGGACAGACTGCTGTCCTTCCCAGAATAAAACAAACTTCTTTATTGGAGTAGCTGAAGACAGAGAAGATATGAGGATGCAAGCCTCATTCACGCTGAGAAGATCCAAATACCTCTTTCCTACCTTCTAAGAGTCTTTCCAAGGCACCCATCTACAGAATAGTCTGGGTGAGGGTCCAGGAGAAGTGTGGGTACTGACCTGAGGTCACCCTGCAGCCAAGAATCTGAGACTAATAGACCCAGATGGAGAACAAGCAGACAGGTAAGAGATTACATCTCAGTGGATAACCCCCATGTTGAGTTTATTTGCTTTCTCAATCAACTCAATGCATGAACAGTCCAAGGAGCAGAGGCTGGCACCCAGAAGTCCTGCTGTCAGCTTTGTGTTCTAACCTGCGAGCTACAAAAGCACAGCTTCTCCTTGAAGACCACAAATACTTCTTTCAATGTTAAAAAAGTTCATTCACTATTTAATTCCAGTCTTGATAAGAAATATTTTCCTTTCCTTTTTCTCTTTCATCATGTAACCTTTTTCCTTTTTGTTTTTCCTTTCTTCTTTTTTTTTTTATGTTGGTTTTTCCTCAATAGTTCCACTAAGCAGTGAAATACAGAGGTTGAAATACAATTATAGAAGTAATGTACATTTATAGCAAGACATATATCTGTTTCAAAGAAAAGCTTTTATTTTCCTTTACTAGGAAAAAAAAGTCATGTTTAAAGAAAAGGTTCTGCTCTTTTTTTGCCTGCAACACATAAATTTTTTGGCTACAAAAACTCCTGCAGGAAGGAAGTCAGCTTTCATCTTTACAAAAGGCTTATGTAAGGTTCCAAGACTATAAGGTAGATGAAGAAAGATTTCACACATTATTCCAAGGTTAGTACTAACATATAAGATCTTGTTCCTGTGTTTGATGTTGGCTAGAAGACCCCGTTACTTCTCACCTACTGCCTTACCACTAACATATCATCAAGCCATTCAAGTAAAACCTCAAGGAAGAAGAAAACACAATTTTGTCTTATTTCTAAGTTACTGTATTGATGCCATGAAGATGCAGTTTGCAACTTCCTTTGTAACTGGGAGAATTTTTACAGGTGATAGAATATGGTTTTGGGCAGAAAAGGAAGAGATGCCTTTGCAATTTTCCCCGCCTCTGCAGCAGATCTCAATTGCCTCCAGTAAAAACATAGTTAATGTGATTTGCAAATACAGTTTTCTAAAATCCTTCTTAATCATCTTTGCACAGACATAAATCTTGGCAGGGTATAGGACAAAGCACTTTAACCCTTTTGGTGGACACTCAACTTTAAGAAAAATACTTCTCAAAGGGTGAGTACTCTTCTGAGAACAAAATACTTAGAAAATATTTAACTTCTCTATTCTCTATATTATTTAAATGTCCCGTGTTACTTTGCAGGAACTACTTACATTTTTATCTTTTTTAATGCCACTCACACTATTTTCATGCCTTCTTTCTCTCTCTTTCATATATGTCTTTCGTTCACTTTGTTCTGTATAAACCTACCCCACCAAAAGACTGAGTGTAAAGATTTGCTCTTAAAACCAAGAAGAGTATCTGGAAAGCCTGTGGACTTGGTTTTGGACATAATGTGAAAGATTACTTAATAAAATAAAACAACAATTTTTTGGAAAATGGCAATAATTCTTCAGAATCAAAGTTTTTGGAAGTATCATTACAGATTAAGCTCATCTTTAGTTATTTTAATGAAAGACTTTACCAAGTTAAACTGAAGCAACTGAAACTAATATAAACTAAATTGACTACTTCAAGCTAGTAAGCAAAACACTGGCTCTATGTGTGTGCATACATGTATATATCTAAATAAATAAATAAATTTTTACTTATATATAAAGCCCACAATAATACTTTGCTGATATATGAAATGCATTTATGATTCATTTTCCAGGCCACAGAAAACAATGCAAATATACACATGTTATAAAAGTAATACCTCTATATCTTGCACAGTTATCAGCTATATCTAGCAAAACTGAGATTTAGTAAGTAGTAGATAAGTTTTCCAAAGACAATAAAGAAATTCATCATTGAACTGTATAAAAGGACAAAGGAAACAGCATTTGAAAGCAGACTGTACAATCTGTCATGGGAGCAAGCAGGTGATCCATCTGCAGGTGCTTAGGAACTTTTCTATAATTTTCAGTGAAAAAATGAGAAGTCCTTAAACGTGAATATTTCTATAAGAGTGCATTACTTTTAAAGTAATATGCATCTGTTCAAGCTGTGTACCTCCAAGAGGTCAAATATGTGATGATCCAAGGAAAGTCCTTCTACCCTGTCTTATGTAGCCCTGTAAGTGCCCCTGCACTGTGGCACGTTTTAAATTATTTTTCTGTGGCTTCTTTTTCTTGAAACATTTTTTGAAGTTCTTTGTTTCTTCTTGATGTGATACGAGATTTTTTTTTTTTTTAAATCTCAGGATGTTTCACTTGCTGGAACAGTCAACAATCACCTCCAGGTACACTTATTCTTTTCTATTCCTAACGTTTGTTCAATACCTTTATTCATCTATTTAATGACTAGTGTGGCTGCAGTAGATCTCATGAAATATATTGTTCACAGACTGTTAGAGCCTTCCAGTATGTGTGGAGCACATTGAGTGCCTACAGAAATCAAATACAACATCCAGCTTTCGTTTCTTATTTTTATCATTCCCAGGTCTCACACTAGAAAAGTATTTTCTGGCATACAGAATATTTGAGATGATTAAATCTCAGAGAAGGTTTGTGAGGAGGTAAAAGAAATGTTTCATTTAATTTAACACTATGATTCTGACTGTAAAAGAACAGTGCTAAAACATTTTCAGAAGAATGGTGCCATGATCTGAAATAGAAAAATCTGTGACTATGTAATTACACTGTCATGGAGAAAACAATCTGCAAATATTGTGTGATGGGTTGACCCTGGCTGGACTCCAGGTGCCCACCAAAGCTGTTCTATCACTCCCCCCTTCAACTGGACAGGGGAGAGAAAATATCACAAAGGGCTCCTGGGTCGAGATAAGGACAGGGAGAGATCACTTAACCAATTACCATAGCGGGCAAAACAGACTCAACTTGGGGAAAAATTAACTTAATTTATTGCCAATCAACCAGAGTAGGGTAGTGAGAAGTCAAATCAAATCTTACAACACCTTCCCTCCACCCCTCCCTTCCTCACAGGCACAACTTCTCTCCCGGATTTTCTACCTACCCCCCCCAGTGGTGCAGGGGGATGGGGTATGGGGGTTACAAATAGTTCATCACACGTTGTTTCTGCCGCTTCATCCTCCTCAGGGGCAGGACTCATCACACTCATCCCCTGCTCCAGTATGGGGTCCCTCCCACGGGAGACAGTCCTCCACGAATTTCTCCAACGTGGGTCCTTCCCACAGCATGCAATCCTTCAGGAGCAAACTGCTCCAGCGTGGGTCCCCCACGGGGTCACAAGTCCTGCCAGAAAAAACCTGGTCCGTGGGCTCCACTCTCCACAGATCTGCAGGTCCTGCCAGGAGCCTGCTCCAGCGTGGGCTTCCCACAGAGTCACAGCCTCCTTCGGGGACCCACCTGCTCCGGCGTGGGGTCCTCCACAGGCTGCAGGTGGATATCTGCTCCACCATGGACCTCCATGGGCTGCAGGGGGACAGCCTGCCTCACCATGGTCTTCACCGCAAGCTGCAGGGGAATCTCTGCTCTGGCACCTGGAGCACCTCCTCCCCCCCCTTCTTCACTGACCTTGGGTTCTGCAGGGTTGTTTCTCTTACATGTTCTCAATCCTCTCTCCAGCTGCTGTTTCTGTGTGCCCACAACTTTTTTCCCCCTTCTTAAATATGTTATCACAGAGGCGCTACCACTATCGCTGATTGGCTTGGCTTTGGCCGGTGGTGGGTCCGCCTTAGAACCGGCTGCCATTGGCTCTGTCAGACAAAGGGGAAGCTTCTAGCAGCTTCTCATCAGAAGCCACCCCTGCAAACCCCCCCTGCTACCAAAACCTTGCCACAGAAACCCAATACAGTTACACCCAGTAACATTTCAAGGAAACATAATCTGAAGGGGGGTGTAGGGGTGTGTGTTTGTGTAATAATGACTTTGCACAATAGGCGCTGAGGGAGCTACTTTCAGGTGGAATTGCTTCCCTAGAGGGTTAGGTGTGCCAGCGCATATTTAATTTTGATTTCTCTTTGGAGCTAGTTCACACATATATGTTATAAGTACTTCGTGTATATTAGTTTGGGTGAAGTTACCCCTCTCCTGAGAGGAAGGAATGATAGACATACAGTATAAATGGTACAAGCTCACCACTAAAATTTCTGCAAAAGCAGAACTGAGCCACAGGAGAGGACCAGCAACATGTGCCTTAAGGCAGGTTATTCATGGTAAAAAATAAGCATTTTTTTTTCCAGTGAATGACACCAGGATGGCTTTCAGAAATGCACGATGTATATTTTTAGATTCCAGATGTCCAACAGCAGGGTGGATTATTGAAAGAATGCTGATGAAATGTATAAACAGCTTCCTCATGTATTCCTGTGCAGATGTGAATCTGTATTGCAGACAGTAAGAGAAAAAATTAATCTTTCTGGCAGCGATAAAACATTGTTAATATATTTTAAATACTGTTTCAGGGATTATTTTTTAAAGAAATTCAAGATTTTTCTAAAATTATCTGACTACTGAGGACAAAAGAAACAGAATCATTCACATTCACATGGTGATGCCTTTCTTATGCAGGCACCATTTATGTCTTGCAATAAAGCATTACAGACTGACTGCTGTGATTTTTTTTCCCCAAAACTTAAATCCAAAATTGTAGATAGAGCACTGCTGGGGATTATCAGTGGGATGGATGTGTCTGGCATGAGTGTTATTCTTGGTTTGGCTTCATTAAATGAGCCATTACCAGGAAAGGCAAGTTGTTGTATACTTTTATTGCCTTCCACTGTTTCCTCTATCAAATCAATAAGACCGGTTTGTAACATTGGTTATAGCACTCGTTCTAAATCTATTTCATGACTATTGGGAATAGTTCATTAGCTTTTAAAATGACGAGGAGGAAAAGTGCTCTTAAGCTGCAGAAGTGGACTGCTATTGTTTTAGAACTGTGAATATCCTCTATTCTATGTCATGATACATAAGTAAAGGTTAGTAAATAAAAACCATAGTAATTCTATTATATACCATTGTTTAAAGCCCTCAGATTAAAAAAACAAAACAAAACAAAATACCCCTAAACCAGAAGCCCATGGGTAGGTTCTAGACAGTGACAATATTACTGTCTACAGAGCGGTCTATATATTAAATTTTCAGGAATCGCTCATTTTCCTACTGATTTCTTGTCATACTCAAAATTATTATGCTACAGGTTACTATCAAGTAATGTGGATCCATGGGAAGAGATGTTTCACATCTATTAAATACCTTAGAAAAAATGGTTAAATGAATACGATTTCCCATTTTCCTTAGCACTTAAGATGGCGGTTTTCAGAGATGTCTTTAATGAGTGACTAAAGAGGAACCATGTCTCTCCTCTCCTGACGCACTAACAGCATCTTGAAGAACTTATTCTCCCACCACGTGACAGAAGAGAGAACATGTTGTCTCTCTACCTCCTGCCACAGCAGACATCTCTAATCCACTGACTGATAACATCAGTAGCACTGTAGCAGGATTTAGTTGAGTGAATAATCTGAAATACTGTTCAGTATTTTTTCTTCAAATCATGTCCTGAAATTTTATTATGATAGAAGAATTTTTTTTTCTGTTAGTCAGCTGTAACTAACTAAAAGTGTTTCTTAGAACTTGGTAACAATTACTCTTTCATTAGATCTTATTTAAACTAAGATTTTTTTTTTCTTTTGAGACTTTCTTACCTTGTAACATCTTCAAACACTTGGAAAAAAAGTATTTCACTAAAACACTAGAAAATGCCCACAATTTGAACAAATCCACCTTATTTTTCCTGATTACTTGACAAAATATTCTTACCATTTTCAAAGCCTAAAATATCTCAGTTAGACATCATGTGCAGAACAGTACAATAAAATATCATTTTAACACTACAGGAATGGCACAGAAAAATTCATACCAGGCTTATTTAGACAAGATGTTTGAAGTATTTTCTATTACTTCAGTGTGACAGTGAGTTCTACTTTAATACCACATAAACAATAAAACATCCCAATAAAATGTGAATAGATGTTTCCAAACTTCTTTGTGCTGAAGATTAAGTTTTGCTGCTACATTGTTTAAGCTGGCAGACAATAGATGGTTCCTTTGTCATATTCTTTGGCTTTGATATTCTTTGCCATTATTTTAAAGATGCGTTTGTCATATCTGATAGTGGGGTGACTGTGAAACTGGTACTCCTAGTGCTTCACAGGATTTGTTACTCACAAGTTTATCAGAATTCAGTCATTTGCAAAAAAAAAATTATTGTGCCCTAATTTTTTAATAGTGTAGGTGACATCTTAATAATAAATAATAAAAAAATAAGATTCCTTATCTTTTAAAGGTAAATAATAAAAAAATAAGATTCCTTATCTTTTAAAGGTAAATAATAAAAAAATAAGATTCCTTATCTTTTAAAGGTAAGGAACTTTTACTGTAGGTAATAACAAGAAGCAGGAGTCTCAGCTATTCTGATTCATTCGTTTTGTCCTCTGCAGGCAGAGATGTCACTGCAGAAATATCAGGAATGTTAACACTGGCTTCTGACAGAGAAAGACATGTTGGCTAGCAGAAATATTTTTCTCTAGGGTTGCATTTCTGCCTTCACACATTTTACAACATTGTTGCAATTTACTAGTTTAACATTTTGTCTTAAATTTACATACTATTAACTTCAGATTTCCCTTTCATATTGTTATACCTTTTTTGACCAGTAACTTCGCAATTAAATTAAACATATGAAAGATAGCAGTCTTTGTTGTTGTTGTTGTTCTTTGAAGCAACTCACTTGATTATGTCCTTCTGCTATAGTCTCTGCAGTAGTAAAGTCCGCTAAAATAGAAGAGGAATGTCTCATTTCACAATCTAAGAACTGGCTTTTAACTGAAGAATTGTTAGAGTGTGCTAGGCAAATAAAGATCTATATACCAACTTGCTGCATCTGTACCTACTTTATAGTTATGCAATATATGTTGATTAGCACTGTAGAAGCTTATTTTTTCTAGTTTTTCATATCTCTACCTTCATCTTTCCAGGATCCATTTAAATTATATATGAAAGCTTGGTAGTAGTTGCAGAAAGAGAACTGCAACCCTCTGTCATGGGAAAGTTGACAGCATATTAAGAAAAAAAGTACATTCTGTATTAAAGCAGTATTTAAATAGACCCAGTGGGAAATCACAGTTTTTACGCACTGACAAACATACATATATACCTTTAATTATGTCTTATGTTATACCATGAATAGCATGCGCGCGCACACGCACTCCCACACACACCCATTCACAATGTTCAACATAACATCAAAAAACTGCTAGTAGCTGCCTTATGGTATTTCTTGACTTTTGTTTAGATTGTTCTAAAGGTTTGGATGCAAGAGGGATATCCCCCTGAAGAATAATTTCCTCTCAGCTAAGCATTCTTAATACAACTTTACCCTTGAATATGAGAGGTCAAGAGGCCTAGTGATCCCTAAGATTTATTATTTTCTGTTCAGTTGAATGAATTTTCCATTCAAATCATATTATCTCCTTTATATTACAATAAAATTAAGATGAGCTCTATACCCTTATGAATAATTAGGATCATCAGAAACAGCATGGAAATGGTTTTGAGTGCAAAAAAGCCACCACAGAAGCATTTTAATTGAATGCAATGCTGATGAGTGTCTGTTGAAGAACAAAGGGCTATTTCCTCCAGTATTTTGAGCTTATACCAAGGTTTACCTACTTAACAAGAGCTTTGAAATTACGGTCATTGTTTGTGTATCTTTTTCAAGTGAAAAAGTGAATTCTGTCAAGTACCTTGTTTACATTTGCCAACTTTATATCATGCAATCTGATAAAAGATGCTAAATTTAATGCAATTCAAAAGCAGTTTCCTTGGTCTTTGACAACTAGTGTCCAGCGAAATGCAGTTGAGAAAGATAGACGAGAGGAATTGTAGAGAGTGGAGAGCTTGACCAAGGTAGCAATTCACTGATGAGAAATGGAATGCCTGCACTGGGCATCACGGAGCATAAAAATTTCATCACGATGTTCAGCTGTCATGCAAGCACAAGAACTCCCATTTCGATGGTAGACAATGGAATACGTTATTTCAGAAGTTATTCAGCTAACTAGTATCCTGCTAGGCAAAGTTTTATGACATATCCATTAGAGTACAACATCCCAGAAGCAGTAACAGAAGACACAGGTATATCTGACTTGAACAAGAAGGGAGAGAACATATAGATTTCCCCAAACTGGTAAGAACATATCTGCTGTAATACCAAGTTGTGTGTAGCCAGGTCAGCCCAATGATGTTGCTCAGAAGCTAGGTTTTGTAGCCTGGTTGAATCCCTGTGTTAGCATAGCTTACATAGTTTCCAGAAGGGAAGTTATTGTTTCTGTCTAGCTGCACCTCTGTTTGACATCACATGGCTTTGACTCTGGTCAGTATCAGCTCAAGGATCTCTGTGATGCATTGCTCTATATAGACAGGGTTACATGCACAGCATTTTCAAAATACCAACTGAAATTTGACTTACTAAATACAGCACGCGCAAGGCAGTTGCTGCTTGAAAGTGTTTATGGCCTAAAAGACAGAGTTTTCTTCCTCAGTCCTACAGCACTGTGCAGATGTGCCCCACTGTATCTCCCTAGGCTGGAAGTAGTAGTGTCTTATGTCCCATCTTCTATCTTCATTCTTGTGTTCACGTTAAGGTGGATTTTAAAATAGCTAGTTGTTAAAGGGTTTGAGAATACACTTAAACCTTGTAAGCAGTGCAAACAAATGACATATGCAAATATTTTTTCAAACTTACTGAGCATCACAGTAGGAAAGCAACAGATTTTGCTGATGAGACATCAGCTTGACTGTTGGGCAATAATGACTACTGGCAGGCATCAAAGAAATTGGTATATGAGAATTTCCATTAATAATTGAAATGAGATCTTCACAAAGTGTATGTGTTACTAAGGATTTACAACCTAGCTTGTGAGTCAGTCAAACCTTCATATTATATAATAACCTTTCAACCCACAGAAAGAAATAGTAACTCAGCAAAAAAACCCTGACCAACCAACCAAAAATCCCCTAAAACAAACAAAACCACTCCAGAGCTCTCCCTCCATGTGT
>VYZV01026577.1:2681-16509 GCA_013401275.1 Pandion haliaetus | reverse complement strand
TTACACTGGTAAGCAAGTTACAAAAAGCTTCATTGCTTATTAGGTTTTAAAGTAAGAAAGTTATTACATGAAGTAACTAAAGGGAAGACTGAGATGGTGAATTACTAGGCAGCAGTAGTCTTGATGATGCATGGAATGAAGCTAAAATATAAGTCAAAAGGTATGAGAAGATAGATATCTTTTCATATTTCCATTACATTGTTGTTCATTTGTCCCTATAAAGAAACTTTATTTTTTGCCAGTGGTATGTAGGGAAAAATTAAAAACAGAGTTTTAAAAGCTAAAATTACAGCCAGATACTCTTTAATAGTACCCTTACTGTTGCTGTTTACATTGTGTAAGAACTTTCAGCTATTTGCATTCTATTTTAATTGGAGAGAAATCAGAGCGAATCCTGTTTAAGCAGCTTTTCAGTCTGTATACAAAATAACAAGTTAGACTTTTTTTCTAATATGTCATGCTAGAAAAACATGTTGAGCGCATACCATATTACAGTTGAATGCCAAAAAATAAAAAACGTGTATCACACACATTTATGTTCTTTGGGTTTTGAGAAACCACAAAACTTTCTCTGAGGTTTTGTTGTTGTTGTTGTTTCAAAAGTTAAATGTCCACAGCAGTATTTCTTCATGGAAATTACTTCTAACCATCACAAAGTTAGAGATTCTGGAGTTTGTACATTAGTATTCAAGAACAGTACCCAAATCATTTCAGAAAACATGCCTACCCAGGGAAGCATTTCCTCCAAAAAGCAAAACGTATGCTCTATATAGTCTAGGTTAATGGATGTTAGAGGAGGAGAAATGTGTTTTATGCACGAGGAAAGTAGTACATTAGCATTGTTCTTTGTCTTCTGTGCTGAGCACAGTACTAGTATAGATCAACAATGTACACACAGGATTAGCAGGTATGAAAATAATCTTACTAACTTTCTCCCTATTCCCCATGTCAAATGTCAATTGGCTTGTAAAAAGGTGGTTCATAGGCTAAAAGCAGGAAAACTCTTAGTTTCCTACATTTTGCTGGTGAAACTGATACGAGTGTGAGCACAAGTTTCTTATTTCAAAGAAGTTGAGAGTTAATTAGGTTCTATAATAAATCTAAAAAGATCCCTACAGCTGGGTTCAGATGAAGGAAAATAACCAAATGGCTCACAATGCATTGTCACTACTGCAAAATATTTTCCCCAAAAAACAAACCTTCAGGAAAAGGTCTTTATCTTATCATAAAATACAAACAGTTTATTGTACTAATTTGTGTTGTTTCTGTAGTGAGACAAGCCTGTGTAAAAGTAGGACCTTGCTTCTACAATGAGGACTCAGTGTAAACCTGGAATAAAGAAGAGATATAACAGCTTACTTAAGATTTTTTTCCTTGTCTAAATACAGGTGCTCTTTTGAGACAACCATTCTTAAAGTATTTTCTGTAAATGGCATAAAATTTTAAGTAAATATTTTCACAGAACTTCATGACAAAGAATGAGCAATGCAAGGAGAGTAATTAAGATTGAAAAACCACCAATGTAGTCTTCAGAAATATTCTCAAGAGTTGATACTGCAGGACACTGATCTCACACCAAAACAAGTAAGTTTTGTTGCCAGGTAATAGAAACAAGGACTTGCGTAATAATCCTTCTAAACCTATGACCATGAGCCAGAGGCCATATTTCAAAATAAAATAATGAAATAATAAAACCAATATAAACTTTTCAAGGTATTGGTCTTTCCCAGGCAGCCAAAAAAATGAACTGATGGCTTTTGAAAAAGATTGAAGTGATGCNCATTCAACTTTTTCATGATTGCGTTTAAATAGGTTCCAGAAAGCAAAGGTATTAAAGGGCAAAACTAAAAGACACTTCAGTCTACCTTGAAAAAATGCTTTCTGTGAGGGATATAAATTAATTACCTGAAAATCTAACCTACCTGAAGCTATTTTATTTCATTCATAATCAGCCACATATTTAGATCTAAAATATTATGTGAAAGTTACCTGATCCCTAAATATTCAATTTTTCCCCCTTACAATGATCACATCAGCGCACATAATTTTTTTAGTCCACGGGATATTTTTTGTTAGCTACATTAAATACATGTGGTAAGCACTAATGAGTTTTTGCACAGATTTACAAGTAGTTATTTAACTTCTCATGATACTTGTACTCCTGCAACACTTAAGCTCCTTTTAAAACATTGTTTAACCTCCAGAGAAGAGCTGGAGCAAAGCATCCTTGCTAAGTTTCTGATAGATTATAGGGAAAAATGATACCTTTTCTGTGACAGAAATGCTGCCAAAAAATAGAAAAAAATCAAATTGTGGCCAATTTCCTGTATTTCCCATTTCATATAGAACTAGAATTTAAATTATTTTTTTAATTATATGATGATTTGTCAAAGAAGACATGGAACTTTTTTTTCTTTAACTTGAAAGTTGTAATGTGATCCCACTGAAGTTAATAGGATGATTCCCACTGTATGTAGTGTATGAGGGCTGAAAAGATTGGAGTCATTTATGACTCAGTATGGGAGAAAAGAGGGGGAGATGACTGTAACCCCATAGTTCTCCAACTGTCCCGGACTTGGCTGAAGTCAGAGCAGTCTGTGAGTAGAACAGGGTTCTGCTCATTGGAGCATAGAGGGTAGTCAAAGCACAAAGAAAATATTTTTTTGTTTAGTTGCTTGATATTATTTTGTAATAAAGTTAAATATTTTGAATTAATGTGGTAATTACTGTGGGGCTTTTGGACTCCTCATTATCAGCTAAAAATAAACTACATTTTCAAACTCTTTGCAATAGCTAGTATCACTAGATGACATAAGGGAATCAGTTACACTATTGCGTTTGTTGTAAAGAGTTTGGCTGAAAGAAAATGTCAACTTTTTGTCATTAAGTATTTTAATAGAACATTAAATTCAGTTGTGTAACATGAGAAATTACAAGCTGGAGTTCAACTGTGATGAGTTAAGTATGTTTCATAAATTAATAAGCATGATGAAAAATATATCTTATTTGGGTAATTATCATATTTCATTGGTGCTAAATCCCATATTATATTTCTTAACAGGCTGGTAACCGTCCAAGTTAACCACCTATTTTTAAAGCCATTTCTTAAGAAAAAATATAAATGCTGATCTGCCTCCTGCAGAGCTGCTCATAGATAAGATAATACATAATGCCAAATATTTTTAGAAACATAACTAATGGATAACGCAAATCTTTGCCCTCAAAACACTCTGATAGTCTTGGAAAAAGTGTTGAGTACCTACATACTAGAAATTAGGTTTCTCTGATAATTCTGTTTTTCCCTTATCATTTCTCTTTTGAAATTTTAGAATGGTGGAGGGAAAATAAGTGTGGTATCTATGAGCTAAGAGTACCACTCTCCCCTTTAATTCAAGGGTCCAAATGCTGATATGCCAATAACAATCTGCAGTAGCCAGAAGTGCAAGCAATTATATGATTTGTTAAATGCTTGCCTTACACTTTATGATGTTAGTGTGCACATCTGTCTGTTAACTGCTACAAGTCCAGGTTTTCCATAGTTCTCCTTGCAAGTAAAATTGGCAGATCTGCCAGAATTTCATGATTTCCCTAGTAGTACATTACTCTAGGATTTAGCTTGAAGTCACGTATAATATCTTCAATTTCTCCTGTTGAGTGCAGGCATAAATGTTTAAGAGTCCCCAAGGATGGTGAAAGACACTGGAAGGAAACATAATCCCTATGAAGATGATGAAAATATTGAAGATCAGCCAACATAGATAATAAATAACATAAAAGAAAGACCCTGTTCTCTAATGTTCCCTGAGAGCTATTCTAAGCACTACTTATGTCAGCCATTTGGCTGGGTAGTGGAAAGGGGATTCGCATCGTCTGGATGCAGCAAGTAAATAAAGATTTTCATCCAAGATGACTATCATTTCACTGTAGTGCTTGGTGGAGATATTTGATTCCATAACACTCTGATCTCCACACATTTGGCTTTGTTACATTCACAAACATGAAATGAGCACCTTTTTTCCACTTTCTCTGAAAGCTGCTCTTGAGGATGGGGTACAGGTGGATCTAACATATTCAGCTTTTAACAGTTTTCTGGCTAGTCCAGGGCAGGAGATTGGAAAGCCCTTAGAGACAGGCTGTGGCCGTGCTCGGTGACTGGCAGCTGAGCTTCCAGGCTTCTCTCACCACATTACACAGGCCAGGATTCAGGCAGAGGAGCAGGAAGGAAGTAACTTTCAAAACTCACTAGGGATTTATCAGAATTCTTTCAAATCAAGCAAACTGCAGCAAAATATTTCTCTTCCAAGAATTAGAAAATCCTTATTGAAAGAACACTTTAGCATCAGCTTTACTGATTTGCAACTATCCTGAGTTCTGTTTCCTGTTTATTACAGTGTATGGGAAGACTTCCATTGTCAAAATGAAAGAGTATGGAAATAAAAAATAATAATTAAAAAAAATTTAAAACCACCTAATTTTAAATAAGTCTTCACTACTTCTGGGAAGTGCATTCTTAGTTCCAATGTTCATAAAACTAAGATATGCAAAATTCAAGTTTTTCCTTACAAAGTTAGCTTCACTACAGCATAAGTAATAGAATCATCTGACATTTATTTAACTGACTTTTTCACCAGGACTCTAATGAACAAATTAAAACTTTACTTTCCTAGTAAGCTTAATTTATTTCAGGTACCTTAAGTAACTGCCCTTAGTTTCATATGATTAGATTTAAAGATCAAAATCTTATTTTTTTTCTTGACTAGCTGACATGGTTCAGCCTGCAACAATCTTATCTTCAGTAGGACTTTAATGTGGGTTAATCAGCATAGGTTATCTTAGTCTGGGTTAAGACAATCTTTTCTTCCTCTTCAGAAGTTGCAGCTTACAGCTTTCTGACTGAGAAAGGAAGCTGCGAGATGCTCGCACCAGGATGCTGCTTTGGAATAAGTCTGCTCATTAGCAAACAGAAGAACTTTAATAGTCTCTCAATAGAGAGGCAATAGATGAGCTTTAGTGCTTGAATAAATGGTATAATAGAAACTAGAGGAAAAATTGAACCCTTGCTACTTTGCAAGGCTGTAGTACAAGCTGGGGATGAACTGGAGTCCCAGATTTTGAGAGGAGGAGAAACATACTGGACAGGAGCCATTTATCTCAAATTTCTTGCTCCCTGAAGATCTCTTAATTGTGACTTTTGGGTTGACTTGAACTCACAACTACAAAACCTTCTTTTTCAAGGGGCAGTTTTATTCTCTGAATCTCTGCATAAATGTAGAGATGTGACCCTAAGGAATGGTTTTTGTATTGGGATCTCAATGTCAGCTGTTGCTCAGTATCGTACAATAAATCACACAAAGATAAAGCATACACAGTCTCTACAGAGGTGGTAGGAGTCAGTGCTGCAGAGGCTGGAAACCTTCCGATTTGAATTGGAAACAGAATCTGTTAGCTTCCTAAAAGGAAATACTGTGTGTAGACTCACCCATTGAATGACTTCACTAAAATACTAAGCTAATATAATCAGAAACATTTAGCTATAATTTTTGCAGAGCTCATTGATAGTACAGGCTTCCCAACTCTAAATGTGTTTTGCATTTGTTTAAGGTTTGAAATAATTGGGCCTGGTCTTAATTGTGCCAGTGTTACGAGTCAGAGTTGTTTTACTGCCTTAAAGGACTTTTAAAGAAATTTCATTGTCTGATTGAGTTACTGTATGTTCTTTAAACATACAGAAGGAGGGAGAATTAATCAAATTATTTTGTTATAAATAATGGGAAAAACTTGTTCATGGCCATGGAGAGGTCTTACCCATTGAAAATTTGTGATTGTTCTGGAGAAGCTTTTGTGAATCAGATGCTGAGGATTCACATTTGATGTGCAGCAACCTGCTCTCCTACTGCTGAGCACCAGATGAGGAAAGAGCAGGTTTTCTGCATTCATTGATATCTACAGCTCAAATCCTAACCTTTCAGAATCAAAGTTACTGAAAAGACATCCATTTGTGCCAGTTCTGTGTTGTTTCTGATCTTCATAACTCAAGAAGAGTGCACTGTAATTAAAGACGTTAGACAGAAGGGCAACAAAAATGGCTAAGGAGATGGAACCCTTAAGAAGCCAGACTTTCAAAAAGCTAGGAATCTCCAATGCAGAGAAAAAAGCCTAAAGGCAAATACGACTGGGGTTCACAAAGTCATTAATTTCTTGTAAGTTAAGCAGAGGACTGTTATTCAGCTGGTGTCTCTGGATAAGAATAAGGGCACTCCATGAAATAGTATAAGGTTGATTTAAAACAGGTTAAAAGTATTTCTTTTCTCAGCAGGTAGGGAAATTTTGGAACCTATTGTCAAAGGAGGTTGTGGAGGCAGACAGTAGAAGGATATTCAACAACTTACTTAGAGGAAAACGAGTCCATAAATGGATTCCAAAATGACTGAGAAGGATGTTCTCTCTAATATCCCAAATGCATCAATTATGGATGCTGGGAGAGCACAAGAGAAAAGGATTGCATGAAGTGGCCAGCCTTGCACTGTCTCCTTAAACACTCCATACTGTCACTTTTTGAGACAGAATACAAGGCTACATGGACCATTAGCCTAACCCAGTATGACACTTCTTACATTCAGTGGTCTTTGGGCATGACTGAAGGGGGACACCTGGTGCAATGAGTGTTTTAAAACATAGCTGAAAGAGAAAATTAGTCTAGTTTTATAAATAATCGTAAAATCATTACTCTCAGCAATGCCAGTTGACCTATTATCTGGACATACTTGCCCCATAGTCACATCTCTAGCTAGCCTTGAGGTTCTTGGGGTGATCAGCTTGTCACTTACCTGTTAGTTGTGCCTATTCTGGGAGACAGGTTCCTGTCTGAACACACTGTCATGATCTGTATTTAGACAGATGAGCACGAGTCCTACGTAAAATGTCCAAACAAGGAGGAGGAGGAGAATGTGGCAGAGACACCAGCACTCACCAGCTGCTGTTGGCTAGACAGGTTATAGCTGCAGACCTGTAATCAAAGCTGTGTACAACTGAACTGGCTCCTCTGCTGCAGGTGGATTGGATTTTTTCCCATTGAAACAGAGCCATTGTGGAACTGGGCATGAAAGAGAGGTGTAAGGCCAGATGAAAATCAGAAAAGCAGCAAAGAGAGTTAAGGTTCTGGTCTCTGCTTTCAGCATGTTTTTGAGTTTCGCCTAGTTTGTGTCAAACAGATATTCCTTTCAAAAGGGTGGATGAGTGTGGGCATCACTGCCTACTGTCTCCCATCTACAGCTCTTTTGCCATCTTGGATTAGACAGTGAGTCGTCTAAACTCATGTAAATCTCCAGGGAGAGGAAAATGTTGTAACAATGCCCCTACTCACCTTTTACGTAGTATTATTAGTGAGAGGGAGGGATTAAAATTTTTAGCCAGGTGAGACTAGATCTCCATGTGTTCATCTTCATAGCCAATGACATCTCTCGGGGGGGAATTTAGGTGGAATGGCTCGATTATTTTCCTGTCAATGGCCAGGCACATAAAACTCTTGTAAGACAGTGTTCAAGATAAGTGCTAAAAATCTGTATGTTACCTGCTATTCAGAAGTAATAAAAAATCCATGGTGTTGAGACAAATACTATATGTATTACATGATGTTTCATTTTCATTCTTGAACATCAACTAATTATAGTGCTTTGGTTTAAGTTTCAAGTATATTTGTGTTTAGAAATTTTTTTGAATTTCACGTGACAGGATTATTTTCCTCTTTCTCACTCTTTTTAAAAAAACATCTAAAAGTGATTCAGGCATTTTTTTACTTCTTCCCCTGAAAGCTTGATGATTGTGCAGCATCAGCAAAATATCTGTTTTCCTTAGTCCTATAGTAGGTATGTGCAAAAATCTTTTTCTAAGAGAATTTCAGAAAAATCTAATGCTTAAAAGAGAACATTCTCAAGAACTAAAAAGTACAAGATTTTCTGTCTTGAACTATAATTGTTTTTAAGAGAGGCTTGTGAGAAGAGGAGGCAAAGTCTGAAAATTAACAATTTTTCTTGTGTCAGTTACAAAAAAATGAAGGGGATAAAGATGATGGAATAAGGGGGTATCAAAATTCCTGTAATCAAAGGAACAGTGACTGAAACTTGTGCTGATTATGTAGCACAGCTTGATCAGAAAACTCTTGTCTTTAGGTAGAGATTCCTTCAAAAAGGCTGGTATAGTTGATAGTTTCACAGATTATGCATTAAATCTGTTACTTGCCAAGTGTAATTTTTAGATATGTACATTTTCAAAGAATGGATCAAACTCTCAATAAAAATGTACTGATTCCTCTAAATAATGTTTTAGTAGTCTCAAGAGAAGAACTTCTTGATAGACAGAGGTGAGAGGCAGCTGTAAAGAAACAAGGCTCAGCAATTTGGCTTGTTACCCTCCAATGTGACTCCAGCAGAAGTTATACACCTACATCCACAGTTAGTGCTCTAGCTGCTAAATTAGCCTTTCTTTGAAATGGTCAGTGGTACTTAATGCCTTGGAAGTGAGCCCCATTTCTGAGACCTAAATATGGGCTTTGCAGCCTGAGGATTTAAAAAAAAAAAAAAACACCTGTGATCTGGTGGTGGCGTATTGTCAGTGGAGGAGGCCTAAGACTGGTCAGAAGATCTGCATTTTCAGCCCAATTCTGGCGTGATTTCAGCTTGCAAGTTTAGTAATTCACAGAAAACTCCTTGATACTCTCTGATAAATGGAAAAAATTTTTGTCCATTGAAGTAATCTTTTCAAAGAGCTATCTAAGCATAAAACGATAAAGCTTGTCTGTAGGTGGGATTAGGCTGAAGGACTTTCTAGCTCCTGGACCCACATCCATTTCACAAATCTGTGTGTACGGTTTAGTACAGCAGGGAGCAAAAAGCTGTTTGCTCCTCCAGCATACTCATGTGGTGAAAATAGCGGACAAAGTTTTCAACCCCTTTTAAGTTTTAAATATGTCTGTTTCCAAGATAAGGAACATAAGGTTCGCAAGTTGCGTAAGACTTTCCAGGCTAGGGGCCTCAATGTTAGAGCAGACCAGGATCCTGCCAGGGAGCACAGCCGTGGCGGGCCCCAGAGCTGCTCCAGTGCCGGGTGGATGTTTTGCTCGCCCTGAGTATGAAACACAGAAACTAACAGTACCTCTAAACTTGCAGTTGGACCTGGGCCTGGATGCCAGGGCACATCTGCCACTCAGGTCTGCGAGACAGTGGCAGATACAGCAACAACACAAATTATTGCGTATCGCCAATGGGCTAAATGGGAAAATCAATCTAGGATTTTTTCTTGAGCACAGACGAATTTGTAGCAGTTGTTAGTCTTTATAATAATACCACTGTTCCTGGGAATAGGTTCATATCCTGCCCAAACTCTACCACTTTAAGTGAATTTCTCTGTCTCTGAGCCTTTCCCCCAGAACACTTATTTAAAGGCTAATGATTCCACAGGATTCCTTGTTTTTCTATTTTACATCCATTGTAACATCAGTCAATTAAATAAACGTAGATAATGGATCCTTTATCGCCAATTCAAAATTCCCTTTCCACTCTCCCTTGTGGAACCATTTAGCCTGTGTCTCTGGTATTGTTTCTCTCTGTTCAGCCAGCTTATCCAATCTTGGCCGTTTCCTCCACTATAATCTTCCATGTTTGTGACTCTTGGGGGAGCCGCCTTTCATTTTTATTGCCCCACCTACTGGAAAATTCTTTGCTCGTTATTTTATTCTAAAGCTTTCCAATTTTCAATAGTCTGACTTATTTCCTGTCCACCTATGAAGTGTTGTGAATGCAAAAAAAGATAAATTTATAGAAGAAAAGGTAGCTTATTTATACTGATACTCATGAATTTAAGTCTGTGTGGCAAAGAGATCTGAGCTCCAAAATTTAACAAATATAGATGTATGGAAAAAGTAATCCACTCCTCTCTTCATCATGGAAATAACAAGTCACTGTACATTCACAAGTGGGTTTTACTTCAAAGTTGCATGTCATGGAAAAGAATGACTTGTTAGCTATGACATTTAAGAAAAGGATTACTCTGAACTTATTTTAAAAGGTAATCTTATTTCTCTTACTCATAGTGACTCATTGGTTATGACATTTGAGTTAGAAACATACCATATAGAGATAACTGCTCAGGGTGTTATTCATAATCAGTGTCTGACAAATACTGAGTAGCAGGAAACCAAGACAACAGAGGTTGTCTGCTATGCTCCGTTTGAGGGCACAGGAGGAGGGTGCTCAGTTTTAATCTTTGACCTTTCAGTAGAGGATTCTGAAACAGACAACCAGATAAATATTTTCCTGGAACAAACAAACTGAACAAAAAGAATGAGGTTTGGCTTTCCATTAGTAAAGAAATGTTCTTATTTAAACCTATATGTAAATTATAGGTTCGTGTAGTTTCACAGCAGCAAAAATGAGACTTAAAACCTCATGTAAGATTATCAGGGACCTGGCATCTAGAAGAAGAAGGAAGACCTTTTTTAATACTGTCAACTTCTAAAATAAATATAAAGGAGGAAAAGAGTAAGCAATAGATGAAGATGAATATTGTAGGATAGCATTTGGGGAAAAAGAACAGTACCTCACTACATAAAAATGCAATGGCTACTAAATGCAAAGTCTGGGCTTATGAGTTGTCTGCAGACATTGTCCTGAGAGCATAATGTGATGGACCCTGCATGCAACTGCTGCGGCAATGGTGTGAGACAGTTAAGGAACACAGTTACAACAGTAATGGCTTGTAAATAATTTTTTTTTAATTAATGGGTGCATACTGTTATCCCACAGATATTTGAGCAAAATTTGTGAGGCTGATAAAGCCTGGCCTGACTAGCTAGATCTTTCTGTGGCTTCCCATGTACCCAGACTGAAGTACTGACATAAATTGGTCAATCAATCTATATGTTTTTAATGAAGAGGTGTATGTGTAGTTAGTATATCTCTGCATTAGGAGAACTTTTCCTGCAGCATGAGATGTCAAGACTAAAAAAGAGCTTCTCCCTGAGAAAACACTACTTTCTGCTCAACTTTGCATAGATACACGATATCATTTGCCACATTTGACCTTTTTGAGACAAAATTATTTTGACTCAGAATGGTCCAGCAAATTGGATATTGTGGATAATTAGAAGAAAAAAAAGAAAAGCTCCAGGCTCTGTTAAAACAAAGTAAATTTCTGAGTAAAAAAATCAGACTCAAGTTTTTCAGGACAGTAAGATGGTAACAGCCCTTTCCTTGGACACTAGCTAGTAGAACAAATGCTTCTAAAACCCATGCCGCCACTGCATGGCCAAGCAACGATTTCTTCGCTTCCTATGTCAATGCAAATTGGATAAACTCATCTCCCAATAGCTTTCTAACATCATTGAATTAGAATATGTCTAAACCAAAACTACCTATACTTGGATATGTAAAGAAAAAAAGGCAGTCAATATCAAAATGTTCAACAACCTACAGTTGTTATACTAAACTGAGTGTAGACTATTTTTAGATATTTCTCCCTTTTTGGTATCACACAGAATTACCTGGCTTATAAAACCCTGAATGCATTATGCGCTGTCAGACTTTGACAAGTCAGGCTAATGAAATTTTAAAAGGCCCTGTTTATGTGTATTCTGGTTGGAACATACGTATCATTTTTGCTGTGGATTTTCATCTTTAAGTACTTTGCTATAGAGGTTAGCTAAAGCATAGAGGAACAGTATGTTCCATCCATATGTGCCTGTAACATCCACTTGAGGTAAAGTAGTGTTTACTTTACGATCCATTTGCCATTGAACTGTGGAGGGAATATGGTACATTTTTATATTCAGTTGTAGACGGAGAAGGGCAGATCATAACAAACGGTTTATCATCTTTCTTTAATGTTTCAGCAGAAGGAAAAATAAAATTTGAAATTTTCTTACGGGAAATGTTTCCAGTAGATAGCAAATTAGATGCTATCTGTCCATTATGGTAATATTGCTTTCTAGAACCTCTTTTCAGACAGATAGCTGCAGTACTTTGGCTAAATAATTAACAAAACATTTGACTAAAGCTGTTGACTTATTTACCAGATATTTGTTATGTTATTTAACATAATAAAGGAGAGCCAATATTTACTGTTTGTTAAGGAAACACCTTCTTTTAAAAACACTTTTATCAAACACTCAAACTAGAAAGGGCCTACTGGTGGTCCATGGGTTTACCCACAGAGGAGGGTAACCTAATCCTTCAAGTACCCTGAACTAGGGTTACACAATACAAAGTTTGCTGAGCAATTTGCTCGAGCAAGAAGAGGAAGAAACAGGTTTGGGATAGCCAAGAGGAAGGTGTCTTGGCTGACCACTGGGCCAGCCAGCAAGTGCTTCTTCCTCTTGGCCTGCTGGTTTGGGCTAGCAGGTTGTTTATAGGTACTCAGATATGTATGTGTAGGTATATATAGGCCTTATTAGCTTTGTATAGAAGCCAGTCCTGAGCCAGTCCATATCTGACATCACAGGCATACTATGCTCCATTCCAGATAATGAGCCCTTCTGTATTTAGAGACATAGGAAACAAACCTGGATGGGTGTGCCAGGGAGAGCTGTGGTCCAGCCGAAGTAATACTGAGCAGGACCTGATAACCTCAAAGGACCTGACTCCATGTGGTCAGTTATAGCAGTTCCCATGATGCCAAATACTGCCTCAGTTACCTACTTTTTTGCTCATATTGGCCTGGGTAATGAAGAATTGACAGTATAATTATCCTGTCATATTAGGCCAATTGCCCATAGCTGGTTGGGAGAAAAATGGTCTGATGGACACAAATATGCAGTAACTTTGGAGATTTTTAGTAGAGTGTAAAGCCGTGTTAAAATATGATAAAAAGGCCTCATATAGTAAAAAAACTTAACAGGAGCACTTAAGCTTGTGCTACAGGAGTACTGGACAACACGCCATGATGACAACCATATTGTGGATGTGAATAAAGTGGGAACTGTAAAAAAGACTTGCATTTGTATGATCTGTCATGTTACTGACAACTTATTTTCTAATTGAAATCTTCAGATTCTATCTTCAGTCTGAAGAAAAGAATTCCAAAATATGATACAATGTTATCCTTGTTTGGATAAATATATATCTCATATATTAATGAATTCATGTGTTTTTTAGGGACTTGGAAGTCCTGAAATTATTTTAACTTTAAAGTATTTTACAGAAAGCTTTTCTTATTTATTCTTTATGAATCAGTCAAAGATTCCTAGAGACAGCTAACAAATTTTGCAGTTACTTACTTACTGTATCTCCTACAAATATAATTCTGCAGAGATTATCAATACTGGGTGACATGTGGAAAAGCCTATTCAGTGGAGTAAGTTTAAAGAATGAATCATGTCATTTCCAGAAGGCAAATCAAGCAGTGCTGGCCATATGGTGGAAAATATAGGCAATCTGGCTGGATGTATTGTGTCTATTTAAAGACAAAACTAGAACATAAAGGGGAAGTTTGACACTTTCATGTGTCACAAGTGAAAAGGCATAATACTGCCCTTGTACATAGAAACTGGGGGCATGATAGAATGGGAGCGATGGAGAGTGTTCTCTTATTACTTGTACACATTACAGGTATCAGTGGAGTTGCATCATGTAATTCAACAGATTAGCTGTTCCCTCCCTTCCTTGTGTGCTTATGAAGTTGGCATACAGTTCATTAACATCTCTAGCATCTCAACATAACATGAGGATTCAAGTAAAATGCTTTAATGATGTGGTTGTGTTTTTTGCTTAAGTAACAAATTATGAAAGAATGAAATATTTTGTTGTTCCAGCGTTTGCACTATTTTTCACTTTCTGCT
>VYZV01026576.1:41810-57265 GCA_013401275.1 Pandion haliaetus | reverse complement strand
CCCACTCCTCAGCTGAGAGCAGCTTTCCAGGGACAAACAGCCCCAAAAAAAACCCACCACCCCCAATTCCTGCAGCCTTTTTGGTTGCCAGCAAAATACCCAAAACCTCCCAAAAGCAGAAACCCTGACAAAAATGAAACTGGGTTTGTGTTGCCGTTGATTTTTTTTTTTTTCGCAGGAATGCGAAATCGCTTCCCACCCCTCTCCTGCCTCGAAATGAAACAAAAAATGTAAGATGGGGGGGGCGAGCAGCATGGATGCGCTGTTTGTATTTGATCCACGTCTCGTTAATTATGCGCCTTTCACATATTTAGCAACTGGGATTTTCAAACGCGGGCACTGTGACGATGCTCTGGCTTCCCAAAAATCTCCCTCCCAGCTGGCAGCAATGGAAGGGGGCACTGCCCCATCCTCCTGGGCACCCCTTGTGCTTGGTCCTTGGCTGGCATCACCGCCGGCCCCAGCTCATCACCCTCGGCTCCTCCACTCGCCCTCTCCGGCACGCTCCTCGCCTGGCTGCCTCCGCCATTCAGCCTCTCGCCCCCAAAAAAAGAGGCGGCGGCAGAGCCTCGTGCCAGGCGCGTGGGATGCAGGTGGCACCGGTGACGCGGGAGAGGGGACAGCATCCCACAAGCACCGCAACCCAGCTGCCACAGCCCAGCCGTGGTGACACCGGCAATGCTGCCCAGCTTACAACACCTTCTCACCCAGGTGGGCTTCACCCAGGGAGTTTCATTTGCCCTTTTTTTGCTATTATTAAGGACCCGAATGTGCCCCGACCCCCCTGATGCTGCAGGGTGCTGCCATCCCCCTTGTGAAGGCAGGGCCCGCAGTGATTGCACCTGAAGTTTGCCACCCACTGAAGGTCCTCTCCTGGCCGCAGCGGGATACAGTGCTCAGCATATGTGGAAAACTCATGTGAACAAAAATTGCCTTTACTGAGGGCTGAAGTCTCTCTAAGAGAGGGGAAACTGAGGCACGGAGCCAAGCGGGGACTTGCTCACAGTGGCGGCAGCAAAGCTGGGGCTTCAGCCCAGCACTCCCCAGCAAATCTCCAGGCTCCCCAGCATCCCTGAGTTGGTTCCCACTGCCCGAATCCCAGTGCTCCAGCCCTGGGGAGGATGTGGTCTCCCAGTGTCCCCAAACTGGCACATCCCCATGGCACAGGGACAAGGGCGTCCTCCTGGGGACACAGCCCGTGAGCCTCTGTCCCGCTACTGGACCCTTATCCCTTGGCGTGCTGGGGGCTGTGGGGGACAGGAGGACGAGGATGGTGAGCAAAGGGGACAGGGATGGAGAGTGAGAGGGGCTGGGGATGGAGGATGACAGGGATGAGGATGCAGGGCAAATGGGACAGCTGTGGAGGGTGATGGGCCAGGGGATTGAAGATGAGGGGGACAGGGATGGAGGGTGAGGGGGGCAAGAATGAAGGACGAGGGGGACAGGAATGGAGGATGACAGGGATGGGGATGGAAGGCAAGGGGGACAGGAATGGAGAGCGAGGAGAATGGGGATGGAGGGTGGCTGGGACCGGGGTGGAAGGCAAGGGGGGCAGGATAGAGGGCAGAGTAGGTGGGAGATGGAGGCCACAGGGCCAGGGATGGAAGGCACAGGGGACAGGGATGGATAACAAGGGCACAGGGTGGAAAGCCCACCTGCAAACAGCAGCACTGCCTCCGGTCTCTGCCTGCCAGAATCGATGTCAACATCTTCCCTGCCATGCCAGGCATGAGGCTCCTGCAGTGGGGTCTGTGCTGCCTCCTCCCCAGCCAGGGAGCAAATCCAGGACCCCTGCCCAGCTCCAGGCAGAGGCACGGGGCTGGGAATAACTTGAGTGGGGGACACGGGACGTGGAGGTGATGCTGGGCAGCCCAACCCTGCGGCAGGGGGGGGAGGGGGGTCATGCAGGTTCATGGCCCCCCTGGGTGGCAGCGGGGCACTATGGGATAGCAGCTGGAGGGCTGCCAAGGCTGCGTGAGCTGGAGACACGGCCCAACAGCCTCCAGAGCGCAAACACGCTCCAAAATACCCAACCCCAACCTGAAACCCCCCCGGCCTGGCCACTGCCATCCAAGTGGGTTACAGAGCTGGCAGTTGCTTGTCACCTCCTCCGCACTGGGTGCAGGGCATCTTCTGGTGCAGGGGACCCAAATCTGGCCAGACGCTGTGCCGGGAGTCCCAGACCCTGGTGACATCCCTGGTTTAAGGGAGGGGGCTGGATTTCTTCAGCTACTGGGATGCAGGAACTTGGTGGGATCCAGCGCTGGGAAGCTGGACAAGCTTCTCCAGATGCCGTGCTGGGAGACCCCCTGCCTCAGCAACCTGCGGTCGGGCTGGCACAAACCCCTTATTTTTTAAAAAAAACAATTTTCTCCCTGGGCCCTGATAGTGTCAGCAAGCGGAGCTGGAGCAGCCAGCATGTTTTTTGGGTGCCAACTTCCGAGAACATGCCCACCGCGTCTGGGGACAGAGTGACCCACCATCATGCTTGGCTGGCTGCCCCAGGCTGCCCCAGGGGCGTAGGGCTCTGCCTGTGCCCAGCCAAGCCTAGGGGATGCAACACCTCCTCGGACCCCGGCTTGGGGGCCATGGGAGTCCCCACCTTCCCGGCTGCAAAAACCTTGAGTCCCAGGAAAGGGGTGCCTCAAGCCACACGTAGCCTTCCACCAGCCCCTGCCGCCCATTAATTGAGGCTCTGTCTGTGTTAATTTTTAACCCCAGCTGTCTCCCACATGGCAGGCGCTGGCCGCAGCGGCTCACGCTGGCCCCGCTTCCCAGGGACGTGCTGCAGCCACTCAGCAGCAGAGGGTCTGGCCACCCTTTCCTGGAAAGGGCTGGGGGGGGACACACAAGCCCCCACTGCCCATGGGGTTGCTGGCTGGTTTGCGTCCCTCGTGGGAGCCCAGCCTGGGTCCCCAGGGAGCTCAGGGAGGGGTATGTGGGTGCAGGGCAGGCATGCAGCACTGGCCTTTGCAGCTGGGGGGGACACAGTCCGGGCTGTCCCCCAAGCTCCTCTGCAAACGGCAGCAGCCGCTGCCCGGGAATGTCCTGGCAGGAGGGACCCGGGCCTCAAAGCAAACAGACGCCGCGCCGGCGGTTGGGAGAAGGGCAGGAAGCCGTTTTCCCTCTGCCCTCTCCCACCCCGGCACAGTGGAGCGAGGGGGGGAGCGAGGCATGGAGAGCCACGGGGGCTGGCGAGCATCCCCCAGCCCACAGCAAGGAGTCAAGGCAAGATGCCCATCCAAATCAGCCTTTACTGGGGGCCAAGAAGCTGCTCACATGGTGCCAAGGGACACCACAGCCATCCGAGTGCCCCACACACGCAGCCTTTGCTGGGAAAAAGGTGAGCAGGCGCAAGGCGTCTCTGCCATGGGGCCGAGGCCCGGGTGGGCTGCTGGGCTAGCAGGCGTAGCTGCAGGTACGCCTACGTGCCAGGCAGCAGGAGAGCCACGAGGACACTCGAGCTGCAGTGTTTCCACCTCCGGGGACCCTGGCAGGCGTTGGGCTTTTTTTGGGTTTTTTTTTTTGAGCCGGGGATTCGCCTGGAATTCAGACGCCCACGTGGTCCAAAATAGCCTCGCTCCAACATCCGGAGCGCCCTGCAAAAGCCATCTGCCTGCGCAGGCAGGGCAGGCAGCCGCGGGGCTGGGGCACGTCGGCGCAGCTCGGATCTCTTCCTGGTGGCTCCTGCTGCCTACATCTGCTGCTGGGGGGTTACGGAAGCGGTGCCCAAGCCCTGCCAACGAGAGAGGGACAGGCAAGCACCATGATGTACAGCCAGGCAGGGGACACTGGTCCTGGGTCACGTTAACAAGGGAGATTTCCTAGCGCCTGCAGATTTTTGGCACACTCCAAACTGCTGCTCAGCAGCCAGGTCTGGGAAAGTCACTAGCAGCATGAAAATGCCCGTTCTCAGACCAGGGTGATTGCCTTTCAGGTGGGAGCTGAAATGCGGAGCAAGCCAGACTCACGGGGGAAATTATTCCCGCTCCACTGATGTCCTCCCATGTTTCATCTCCTGGCCAGCCCTGTGTCGCCATCTCAAATCCAGCATCAGTCCCGTGGCAGGACAGGATCCTTCAGACCCAGCCCCTGGGATGAGAGGACACCTGCTTGACATGGTCCCTCCTCACAAGCCCCCACTGCCAGGACTGCAGGGCCAGATGGGGCTTTCCAAACTGCTTCTGTCTGCAGCAGCTGTCCACCCAAACAAGCAAACATAGATTGGTCAGGGCAACCACAATTTAAAAAAAAGTTGTGCAAGTTAAATGATTTCCCCGGGAAATATCAGAGGTTACTTATGGCAAGAGCTAATCTGGGCATGCTTGAGTCAGGAGCCATGGAGAAACAACCATTGAAAATGTGCTGGCCTCCTCCTCACCAGCATGGCAGCTGGACATCACCTTCTGCCCAGCACACCAATCTATATGGTGGCTGCACCGCTGATCTTACCCATACCCCTTCCCAGCAGGCAGCCTCAGTGGGCAGTAGGGATCTGGTTCCTGGGGATGATGTTGAGTATCATCTGAATATGTTAGTGCTTTACTGAAGACCATGGAGAAGCAATGGCCTGGAGCTCATAGCGTAAGACCTGCTTCACAGCAGCATCCCTCCAGACACGTTGGTGTACATAGGCCAGCAGCCAGCTATGTCTATGGGCACAGGAGAAGGAGATGATCTCTGGATTGCCTATGCCGGGGACCATCCCCATTTTACAGGGAACCCTTTGCACCACAGCAGGGCCCAGTTTGGGGGAGCTGGCCCAGCAGAAGCCCTGGGAGCAGAGCCACTTGCCAGCGAGGACACCAACCTGGGGGGATGCTCTGAAGAAGTTAATCTCTCAGGAGCCCCAGAAGCACGGTAACCTCAGAGCAAAGTTTAACCCTAAGGGTTACGAGGCTCCCTATGAAAATCCCCATCATCCATCACATCCCTGCGGAGGCAGGTCGGGTCACCCTGCTGAATGCCCAGGCTGCACCTTGTTTGGAAGCAAGAAAGTCTGAGTGAGGCTGAGACGGTCTGTCAGACAAAGGATGCTCTGTCACCTCCCATGGTCACGAGGCCTCTGAGAAAAGGCACGCAGCGGGTCCCTCTGCTGTGAGATCCTGCCCGGACACACTTCTCCCCATTTCACATCCCCTCTTCCCAGCAATGCCGCTGCAGCTGAGCCTTCATCGAGACACCATTGACAGAAGGGCCGTGGATGTGAGCTGTGCACTGCCTTTCTTGCAGAAAGGATTCTCAAATGCTACCTTCTCTGCTTGGGTTGGGCTCCTTTGCCCAGCTCCACTATCTTAGACCTAAGGAACAAACACCCCCCCAGCTCTTACATGCTGGAGCAGTGCCCAAACCCACCGCACTCCTCTCTGCTCCCATTTACTGCCCGTAAAAGACGTCAGTGGCAATGTGTGATCAATGCTATTGAAAGAAGCTGACAGATCTGACTCTATGGATATAGGAAGCTGTCCCCCCTTGATCATCTAAACACCATCCATCATCCAGGCTGATGCCACCTCTGTGCTGATCTGCAGCCTGTAATAGATTGGAAGATGTCAAAAGGACCCGTTACGTCCAGATGACTCTTCCTCCAGAAAGGAAGCTTAGTCGCTGAGCAATAACTGCGTATCTGTCACATCGCATCCTTAACCACCTAAGAAACCTCCAAGATATCTCTCCTTGCTTCATCTTCAAGGGACCCTTCAACATCAGCGTTCAACTACAAGGACAGCCCCAAATTCTTGAGTGAGCTGAGATGTGCAAGGGTCCCATCAAGGTCTTCTGGGAGACACCCTGTGCAGTCACCTGAAAAGCAGGAGCCAGCACTTACCCGCTCTCCTGCTGTCAGAGAAGCCACCTCTTCACCAGGAAGCTCTCTGTGACCTGCCTGGGAACACGGGTCCTTACTGGGAATGGGCCAGACGGGCTCCCGGTGCTCCCAGCCAGCTGCTCCTCCCCACTGCCCCATCCCACCTTGCTGCTGTCCCCCGCTGAGGGCTTCCCTGCACTCACCCACACCCCATGCTTAGGGGGGGGACCTCTGCAGCCCCCAAGGAAAGTCTGGTATTGAAAGCCCTGGCGGGTGGAGAAGAGCTAGGCCTGAAGCTCCAACTTGTAGCTCCATTTCTTCCAGGGCAAACACAACCCAAGAAATCACGGCAAAGAGCCAGCCTAGAGTTGGATGGGAACAGACCACCATCTCCTTACCTAGGAAGACCAACTGGACTTGTCAAGAGGAAAGAAATTCATCTACATCTCACACATATGGTCTCATCCTAATGGATATGTATGAGCATAAGGGAAGAAGAATAACCTTCTGGTTAGGCTAAGGGCTTGGCAGTTGAGATTTCACGATGCTATTCTCAGCGCTGTCCACACCTTGCTCCAAAGCCTTGGAAAACTCTTTACCCATCCTCAGGCCTCACGTTTCCATCTGGAAATATAATGATATCATGGCTGATACCTATTTTGCGCTTGCCACAAAGGAGAGAGGAGGGACATTTGAGATGCGTCTCCCTCCTCAGGCAACTCTTGTTTCGAGCTAAAGAGAGCAGGCAGGAGAGATGGGAAGAATAAAGAGACACGAGGCTCCGCCAGGAAAGCTCCAGCACAGCTCCTGGCATCCCAAGGCTGCCTGGAAAACTTAAACCCTGGGTGGAAGGAGGGAAAACATCCTTTCCCAGCAGCCTGGGGCAGCACAACTCGTCACCTCTAATAGCCCAGAGCTATCAGAGGGTTTTTTTCATCCACATGACCCAGACCCAGATGCTTCCTGGGCTCAATGTATTCCAGGAGGGATGCACTGACATGCACCAGCCAAGCCAGGGGAAGCTCCTGGGACCACCCGCTGGGCTGCCAGCTGGGCAGGAGGCAATGGGCCGGTGGTAGAAACCCATCAGTTGTCAGCAAACATGCACCTAGAAGCCTGCTGCTGCCTGCTCGAGGAGGATGGTGCTTGCCACGGGGACCGGCAGCAGCCGGTGGCCTTGCCCGAGGTGCTCCAGGTGCTCAGGGGGCCCACAGCACATGGCCAGGCCACGTGGGAGATTTCAACGGCTTTCTGGAGGTGGACAAGGTGTCTTCCCACCAATTCCCCATTGCCGGGAGACTTGGTGTCAAGCTGTGCCCATGCTGGGTAGCATTACCCACCTCCAGCCTGGCATGGGGGTCCCAACCCTGTCCTGGAGCTCCCAGCCCCACGGTCACCGCAGAGCTGCAGGTGGACCAAGGATGTCCCTCCTCATCCTGCCTCCTCCAGCCCCCATGCTCCCCTGATCTGGCACTGGCTGGGACCCTATTCCCCAGCTGGATGCCAGCACGGGCTCCCTCCTCCATCTCCTCCTCCTCCTCCACCTCCTCCTCCTGCAGGGCATTTTTGTAGGAGCCCCAGCCGTGCAAGGAGAACACAGAGCAGCCAGAGCAGCCGTAAATCCTTCCCTGCAGCCCAGGGCTCTGCCAAACTCTCCCTTCCACCCAAATTTATGGAAAAGCAGGTCCCTGCCAGCAAAGCACAGTACAATTGCGAGGTAGAACAGGCGGTGCTCACTGGCTGCAGAAAAGGCTCCTGCAGCCCCTTCCACTGACAGCCCTTCTCTTTTTCTTCCTCAGGCTGTCACCCTTGGTGGCCTGAGGTTGGAAACATCCCTGCACAGCTGAAGCACCTATAGCACAGCTTGCCTCCCCCCATCCCACTCACCTGGGAACCCCAGGCCCCCAGGAGCATCCCAAGCCACAGGTATGGGTACAGGGTCCCAAAGCAAGGGACACCCTCCATGGCTGGGCACAGGCACAGATGAGCTCAACCACCACCTTGTGCCACCCCCTTCTGCCCCCGAGGGTTGGCAGAGAGGGGATCCCAGACGTAGGTGGGGGGAGACAAAGGGTTCGGGGAGGGAGGCAGGAGCCTGAGTATCACCAGGGATTTCATCACGATAGCAAAGGTCAGCCATGTGCCAGCCCTCTCCTCCGCTGTCACAGCAGAGGTAGAGCTGATGGTAGACCTGAGTATTTGCATTTCCTGATGGCTGCGTGCTGAAATTTGCAGTCTTAATGGTGCATTAATGCTGGCTCCTGCATTTCATTACTTCGGAGAGCGAGAAAAGGCACAGAGCGAAAATAAAAATCCTCCTCAACTCGGCCAGGTGAGCCTGGCCACTGAGTGCCTGCTCCTGCCAGCCACCCGCGCACACAGTTGCAAGCTGGCCCCGGCTGAGAGCCACACATCTGCAAAATTCCCATCACAAAATGTCACATCTTCCCTTCATTTATCATTAACCCCGGGATGCCCCTTCCCAGGTACGGTGGAGCCCGGAGTCCGCATGCCCCCCCCCACCCCCCCCCAGCTGGGCTCCCTGGGAACACCCTTGCAAATACAGAGATGCTTTGGAGAGGCGGCTCCTCGGCCACCTTCCCATTTCATGTCCTGCACTGCACAGATCAGGGAATTCACTATACTTTTTGCCGAAATCAGACTTGGCTGCTGCTTCTTTGCCGCAGCCTGGACACAAATTTCTGGGCCTGAGCTTAAGCACAAAGCACTTGGAAACCTCTCTGGCCTGAAAGCGCAGGGAAGAGGGGCAGCCAAGGCTTGCGCAGGAGAGCAGAAGGCAGCAAGCGCAGCACAAGCACCAGTGTTGGAGGTGGCTGAAGGGAGGGATCAAGCAGGAGGGAACCTCCTGGATGCTTGGCATAGGCCAGGGCAAAGCTCGCCTGCTGGCCACGCTCTCTGCAATGTGCTTTTTGGGGTGAGTTCTGGGGTGTCCAGCACGCCAATGGCCAGCACCCTCTGTGTCCCTCAGGACTTTGCTGCCCGCATGTGTCCAAGCCTGACCAAAGGCACACCGATGAAGTCAAATAGCCGAGGGCACATGGAGGAAAGCATCTGGACAGGATCACAGCATCTCCTGTGGCCTTTAGCTCTGCGGACCTCTGTGTCTCTCTCTACCTGCTTCAACCTTGAGTTCCACCGTCAGCAGGGTGTGGTACCTCTCCATCCTTTCCCTTGTTTGAGACTCATGAAGGTCTCAGCCATCAACACCAGGCAAGGGCAGGAGAATTAGGCTGGCTGAATGGAACTCCGCAATCGCCAAAAAACCCAACCCCATCCACAGGCTCTCCAGACCCTCCATAACCCTACTTGAAAGCAACTGGCCAGAGCTGACCCCAACACCTCCATCTGAGCAGCCTCATGCTGTCCCCCAAGCCAGGGAGGACCATTCGTCACCCCTGTGGCATCTAGGGTGCATTGATGGGGGAGGGGTCCCGTTCCTGTATCCACTCCCACTGCTGGGTTACTTTCCCTATGCCCAGCCTGAAATTCCCACTTGCTCTCCTGAACCTGGTTTCTATCTGCATGGCCAGCCGGCAGCCCCCTCCTGCCCAGGCAGGCCTGCCCTGCCTTTCCTGGCCATAAAAACAACGGGGCAGTGGAAATATTTCGGAAACACCTTTTACAGTTCTCTAGACAGGGCTGCAGTTAACCCCTAAAGGAGCTGGCTGCCATCAGGAAAAACGATTTCATTCCAGCCAAATTATTTCACAGGAAAAGGCTGATTTTGGTACCATTTTTAACACGGATGACTTCAGCATCGTTCCCTTGGACTCTGCCATCTTTTCCTGTTCTCACGTTCTGCAACAACCCAGTGCTCTGGCATTATCGGGATCAAACATTTTCCCCCGCTCTACATTCAGCAATTTCAGTTCCTCAGGGTTTCTCTGTCAAACTGCCCTGTTTTGCTGGACTGTGGTGCTACTCCGTCACGGCACAGGTTCAGGAGCCCTGCTGAAACCCAGCCCCTGCAACCGCCCTCCAGCTATTTTCAAAGGCACCTACAGAACATTAGGTCACAGTGACTAAAATAGCAGATTCTGGTCCAAATAGGGGTGATGAGCACATTTGGTCCAGCCCTTTCGCAGGTCTCAAGCATCCAAGCTCCTCCCAACCAGGAGCACTGGCACAGCTCAGAGCAGGTACACCAGCCACCCCGCGGGTGCCAGTGCCACCCGACCGTGGGCTAGCTCATGACACCTTTCGCTTTCAAGAGCACTCCTCTCCACTTCAGACCCGCTTGAAAAGTCCAGTGCCCAGTCAGGATGAGACCCTCCGCAGCCAGCTGGGGACCTCCACTGGAGTCCAGGAACAGTGGGACAGGAGGGACACAACCCACAGTGGGGCAAACAGGAGGGTCTGGGGCTCAGACAGCCCTGGGGAGGTCCTGGGGTCCTTTTGCTCTGCACGAACCGCAAAGTTGATGTCTGAGAGGGGTGAAGCCGGTAAGCTCAGCCCATCGCAGCTCCTCGTGCTGCTTGGGCACCAGCGGCGCTGACCTCCAGCACGTCCCAGCCCCCTCGGCCGCTCCTGGAGACGGCAGCACCAGGACGTGACATTCCCTTCATTTTATCTTCACACATGGGCAGTTCTCAACAAGCGCTTCGCTCTGCCCGCAGCAAAGGCCAAAATCTTCCACCACCTGACACGTAAGCTGGGGTGGGGGCAATGCTGGGCTGAGAACACATGTGTCCCAGAAGCAGCCAGGAAAAGAGGCACCCAGTCCCTAGCACCTGGCTCGAGCCTGCCAGCAAGGTCCCCAGGAAGGGACAAATGCTGCCTGGAGGTGGAAACCAGGTTCCTTCAAGCAATGCCCTGGCTGTGGGGTCAGATTTGTGGGTCCCAGAGCAGCTGGGTCCTCATCCCAGGAGCAGTGCTTTGGTGCTGCTTTGGCCATGGCCCACTCCTGGGCCAGTCTGGGGATGGGCACAGAGGTTGTCCCAGTGAGGACACTATATCTACACATGGCACTGGCAGGTTGTACAAGCTGCCCTGACCTCTCCAGGCATGAATGACCTCCTAGAAAGGGACCACTGTGTGCCCTAGCAGATGCTCCACAGAGATGTGGCTGCTGACACTCGCTCCAGTTAACAGATGATCCCAAACACCCATCTCCAATATGGTCCTGAGGAGGACATCATNCACTGGACCATCTCCTCATGCTCAGGTTGGTGCCCTAGGAGCCTTTCCGCTAATCACTCCCCCTTCCTGAGGGCTCAGCATCCTCAACGGGTGCTTCAGAGGCAATCAAAAATTGCTATTTTTTTTTGCCTCTGGGAAAATTCAGCAGCAATTCAGAAGAGAGCCTGGGATTTGGGCCATCTGCATTCGACATCAGTTACCACCATGTCACACATGGCTTGACTGAGTCCCTAAATCATCCCATGCCTCAGTTTCCCACATTTATAAAACAGAGAGGCCATTCTTTTAGTTGTCCCACTCCTTATCCTCCCTTTGTAAACCCTATGGGGCAGAAGTTGCCTCTCATCATGGGGACTAGCAGCATCCTTGCTGCAGAAATGAAACCTTCAGGCATCCTGCTGTAGTGGGGCAATCAGTACACATTTGAGAACTGGTCTTACCCTTATCCAGAGTGAGGGCTGGGCTTCTCTCATTCAGTTACTTGGCGCTGCAATTTTCTTTTCCCTTTTAAAAATGCACAGACTGTGGGTTTCCAGCAGCTGATTTGGGAAAGGGGCTCAATGAGGAGGCAAGGGATGGAGGGGGGGGTGTCCCCCGGGGCTCAGCTGTCCCAGGAAGGAGGAGAAAAGGCACCACCACCAGCCAGGCTGGGGCTGCAGGGATGGCAGGTGTCCAGAGGGTCTTGTGGGACTCGTGGCCTTTGGAGCGTTGGGGTTATCCCCCAGCATCCCAGTCACTCCTGAATCCAGGAGAGGGTTTGCAACGCACTGAGTTGTTCCAGCCCTTCAAAAAAACCACTATTTCCCCTGGTGCATCTGTGCCTTTATAAACGGCAGGGCCAGATGATGTGAGGACAGTCTCCATAGCCCTCACGAACCCTGCTTCCAGTTTCATTTCGTTCCTTTTCCTCTCCAGTCTCGGCTGAAAACCATCTCCTCCCGCCTCCTCCATGGCGCCTTCCAGAGCCCACAGCTCATGGATCCTGGACCCACAGTTCCTCAGAGAGCCCCTGCAGCAAGGGCAGTGCAAGACAATGGGTGCTCAGGGTTCATAGGAGCTGCCTGAGGGGGCTCATACTGCTCAGCTTCCCAAGGGACACCAGACATACAAGGACCTCCACGCCCAAGAGACCATCTCCCATTTCTTCCCCTGCACCTGTATGAGGTGAGGGGGAGATGCCAGGGCTCTGCATAACGAACGGGCAGCTCCCCCCCCCCAATCAGGAGTCCCAGGGCAGGATGCCCAAATGAGCAGCATGGACTTCGCACCCTGTAGCCAGGCTCACTACTAGCTCCAGGCTCAGGAGCCCTGGCCCCGTTGGACTGCACGTCACTTCCCCAAATTCCATACACACATACTTTGGAAAGGGCAAAGGTCTCAACTCCAGCTGAGACACAGGGAGGTTTGGCGTGTCCTCATGGGATGTGTCAGGGAAGATGGGAGACCATCTGCCCTCCCTGAAACTGGGAGCAAAGTGGGGAACTGCCCCCTAAACCTCCCATTGCTGGTGGTGTGAGACCTGGAGCCCCCACAGGGAGGGATCAGCAGGCTTCCATGGCAAGGGGCTGCCACGCAGCAAAGCCTTCCTTTCCCAGAAGCCGATCTCCAAGGGCACCAGTGGCCAGTCCCCACCGTAGGGACATCCGGGCTGCATGGGGGGAGGCAGAGGCAGAGCCCCCTGTCCCCCGTGGAACAGGGATGGAGGAACTGGCAGAGTTGCCATGGAGATTTTCTCCCTAGCAGATGCTCTGGGCAGGTGCAAGAAGAGGCTCTGCCCCCCTCGCTGTGCGGCACAATGCCAGCCGGATCCTGCAGAAACAGGAAGCCTCTGCAACCGCCTGCCTGCCAGCCCAACGACCACCACCACTGCCACCACTGCCACTAGCCTCCCAATGGGCAGGCGGGGGCAGCCGGGCCCCCCCGCCAGCATCAGTGCGGGGAAACTGAGTCACCTGCCAAAGCTACCCCGAGGTCCCGGCTTCACCTCCCCTGGCCCCAGCCACATGTGATGATGGCACATCTGGGGTGCTCTGACCCACCCTTGGGACCCACTAGCCCCCCCCGCCGCGCACTTGGGCTCTCACCCATTGCCTTCTCGCTGAGAAGACTGGTTGTATGCAGCATTTACCCAATAGACTGTATGATCTATAGGGCCCCCCCCCCGATGCTGCTGCAGTGCTGGCATGGTCCTGCATGGGAAATCAACCTAAGCCAGCCTCTCCAGCCTGCCCCCAGGACTGGAGGGGCACTGCTGCCCTCGGGGAGTGGCGCGGGGCATCCCAGCAGGAGATGGGTGATGCCAGCCCAGGGTTGAGGTCCATGGCTGGGGACAGGTGCTCCGTGGCTCTGAACTCATCCTGGGAGCCCCCCGCTTGCCACCTTTCCTGCTGCTCCCAGCACTTCTCCCTGTCCCTGTCCCTCCAGCTACTCGCCGCTCCTTAAAACCATCCTCTGAAGTTCTCAGTGCAGCGGCATTAGATACTCAAAAATCCTCCTTCCCGGCTTTGTCACAAAGGATGCCTCAAAAAACGCGTCACTGGTGCTCTCATCTTAACACACAGTCGAAGCGCAGCTTCTCCGGCGGGACTTTTATTAGGAGCTTATTTCAAACCAGGCTCTGGCCAGCCTTGTTTTTCAACTGTTTGCGTTGCCGGTTGTAAAGCGGTTGAGGCGAGCAGCAGGAGGTTTCGAAAGCGTTACCCACACAATCAAAAGCTGCTCTATTAAGTCGGCGGCGAGCGTTTCCGTGGTAAGCAAAAGTCGCCGGTTTGTGTACCTAGCGCAAAGGCTGCGTTTCAAAACACGCTCGGGTCGCTCTCCCGCTTGCGCCGAGAACCGAGGAGGAGATAATGGAGGCAGTGTTTGGACATATTTCGGCGCTATCGCGGAAATAACGCAAGCCGGCAACCCTCCTGCAGCTGCACGGCGGCCGCGGCACCCTACCGGCGCCGTGGGCACTTGGGGGGGGACCGCTGGGATAAAGCCAGGCGAAGCCTCCAGCTCCGTGGGTCGGCCCCCTTCCTGAAATCCCAAAGGCATTAAGGGCGGTGGGGTCCTGCTGCGCCCGTCCTGGCAGCCTGGGGACGGCAGACCTGTTGCTGCTGCACCCAGTTAACCATGGGCCGTGGGTGGCACTTGCACACTTGGGACAGGCTGTCGGGGTGGCAGCGCTGGGTGGGTGCAGGAGCAGTCCCTCAGGGGTGCTATGGGGACAGAGCTGTGGGGTTGGTGTCCTCGGGGGCACACGTGCACCTTCCCAGGGTCTGCTGTCACAGGGAGCAAGTATGAAGGGCAGCAGGGTGCAGGGTAGGGGCCTGGCACGGTGTNGGGGGGGGGGGGTTGCAGTGTGGGAGTAGTGGTGCTGGGTGTTGGTGTAGGGTGATGCTGCAGGACGGTGGTGCAGCGTAGGGCGGCAGTGCGGTGCCTGGTGCAGTGGTGCCCACCGTGATGCCCCGCTGCGGTGGTTATGCCTGGTGCGGTCACACTTGGTGCAGCGAGCCTGGCGCAGTGCCTGCCGCAGTGATGCCCGGTGTGGTACCCAGTGCCATGGTGCCCAGTGCAGTGCCCGGTGTGGCAGTGCCCGGTGCAGTGCTCAGCATGGCACTGCTCAGCACAGTGCCCAGCACAGCACTGCCCAGTTTGGTGCTGGTGTGGTGCTGCCTGGTTCAGTGCCCGGTTTGGTGCCTGGTGCGGCAGTACCCGGTTTGGTGCTGCCCAGCACGGTGCCCAGTTAGGTTTTGTGCCCACCACAGTGCCTGGTTAAGTGTCTGGTTCAGTGCTGCCCAGCCTGATGCCCTGTTCAGTGCCTGCTTCAGCAGTGCCAGGTTTGGTGCCTGGTTCGGTGCCCAGCCCAGCGCTGCCTGCTGCAGTGCCTGGTTCTTTGCCTGGTTTGATGCCCAGTTTGGTGCCTGGTGCAGTATGCAGTGCAGCAGTGCTCGGTTGGTGCCCAGTACAGTGCTGCCAGGCCCAATGCCCACTTCTTTGCCTGGTTCTGTACCCGCTTCAGTGCCCAGTTGTTTGCCCAGCCCAGTGCCCAGTTGTGTGCCCAGTGCCATGCCCAGCCCAGCGCCCGCTTGTGTGCCTGGTGCCATGCCCAGCCTGGTGCCCGCTTGGATGCTTGCTTGGGTGCCCAGCCCGGTGCCCAGTTGGGTGCCCGGCACCATGCCCAGGCCCAGTGCTTGCTTGGGTGACCACTTGGATGTCTGCTCGGGTGCCTGGCGCCATGCCCAGCCTGGTGCCCACTTGGATGCCTGCTTGGGTGCCCAGTTGGGTGCCTGGCACCATGCCCAGCCCAGTGCCCGCTTGGGTGCCCGGCGCTGTGCCCAGCCCGGTGCCCACTTGGACGCCCGCTCGGGTGCCCAGCCCGGTGCCCAGTTGGGTGCCCGGCGCCATGCCCAGCCCAGTGCCTGCCCGCTTGGGTGCCCGGCGCCGTGCCCAGCCCGGTGCCCGGTCGCTGGCTGCCCGCTCCTCCGCTGCCGGCCCGGCGGTG
>VYZV01026576.1:947-41619 GCA_013401275.1 Pandion haliaetus | reverse complement strand
GGGGTGGGGGGGGGAGGTCAGCGGGAAGCCGCCCCGCCGCCCGGGGGGATGCGCGGCCCCCGGGACCGGGCAGGGGAGGAACGCCAAGAGCCCAGCCCCGGGGACGTCCCGCCAGGCCCGGGAGGACCCGCCTGGCGGGGGGGCGAGGGGACTGCGGGAGCCGGCAGCGGGTTTTGCTGGGGTGATGCTGCCCCGTCCCCGTGTCCTTGCGACCCAGTGGGACGCGGACGGATGGGATCAGCCCCGTACCCCAAACCCAGCCTGGGCCACCGCCATGTCCTCCCTCCTGCAGAAGGCACCGGTTGGGACGTTTTGCTTGGGGTCTCTCCCTCCCCAAATTCACAGGGCCGTTTCAGACGCGGCAGCAGGATCCGGCCCTTGCACTGGTCTCCTTCCACAACCCTGGGCCTCGCAGCTCCTTGCAGGTGTCTCCACCACCAGGTACAAAGAGCTCCACGACCGGCCAGCAGCGCTGGGACAAGGACCAGAGCAGTTGTGCCCACGCAGACCCCCACGCTCGCCCCAACCCTGCCAGCTCTGAGCATCTGCCATCCCCAGAGCTGGCGAGGGCTTCGCTCCGGCTGCTGCTTTCAGGCTGCTGCACAGGGGACATTGCCCAAAGTTTCCTTCCTGGCGGCAGGGAAACCTTTTTTAATATAGGAAACCAAAGAGGCTGGCTCACAGTGCACATGCGCCACGGCCAGCGCAGCCCAGCTCACCGCTTCCAACAGCCTGGGAGGGATGGCTGTGTCTCTGCCCTTTATCTTTCCCAGCCAGTGCCGGATTTGCAAGGCCACGAACACGGCGGCAGTGTAAAACGACGGCGTCGGACATCGTAGCAGCATCTCCCCATCTGCCTCGCGGTCGGGGGATGCACCGAAATCAGGCCGTGCGGGATGACGGTTGTCCCCCAGTGCTGGAGCAGGGAGAGCTACTTTTTCCAAGAGTGCCTTTAATTAATGGCAGAAGGAGCTGACAGAGCTGCTCAGCAGCGCTTAGGAAGGGTGCCTGGGAGCTGGCAGCTCCCCATGGACACCCCCTCCCCTGCACAGGCAGCCCCCGGCCGCTGCCTGATCTGAAGTCACTGGGTGACGGCAGAACCGAAGTTTCACCAGGTTTTGCTCTTGTTTTACACTGTTTTTAATAATAATGCTGAAGGATCCTCTTGCAGCAGGCACCCTGGGGGAGAGTGATCATCTGCTGGGCGGGGGGGGGGGGGGGGGGGGGCATTTAAAATCAGGGGACTGAAAACACTTGGGAAGAAAGAAAAAAATCTGCTGAATAAAATGATAAATCACGTTCCTGGGTTGGGTCTCCTTCACTTTTTGCCCCATGGCATTAGCAGGCAGGCTGGGGAGGAGGTCACTCTGTATGGCGCTTTGCATCAGTGGAGGCATGGGCCCATCTTTCCCTAATTTCTTTTCTTTAAAAAGAAAAAGAAAAATCCCTTTATTTGGCAACTCCTGCATGAATCAGGTTAGAATTTCACAGCTATTTAACACCTGGTTACAGCTTTTGCAGCAGAACCCATGATACTCCACGCTCTGCACCCGCTCCCCATGGCGGGATCTCACCCCTTCCCACAGGCAGGGACGAGCCTTATTTATTTCTCCTTTATCAGGCAGGGATTTAAGGCAGGAGGTGCTTTGCGGGACTTCGGCGAGGGATTTCCCCTGGCCCTGCCCAGCACGGTGAAGCCCCAGCTCTCTCCCCAGCTCCCAGCCCGCACCACCGCTAACCCCGTCCAGCTGCCATTACGGTCGGGTGGGAATCGACTCAAGTCCTTAAACCCCAAGAGTTAATCAAAGTGCTTTGAATATGTAAATGCTGAGTATTGTTTATCATTGCCTAGAGCTGATACAGCAGTTTTCCTGCTCAAAGCCCCGTTCAGATGGTAGCTCATGAAAATTCACAACAGCCTCGCAAATAGGTGATGGGTATTATTACCCCCCGTCTTCCAAATGAGCAAATGGAGGAAGAACCAACGAGTGATGTTTCCCGTGGCAGCGGGAATCAGCGAGAGAGGCCAGTGCAGTGCTCGGGAGGAGGTGGTGGTCTGCCCCGCCGGGTGTAAATCAGCACTCTCCCCTCCACCGCTTGCCTCATTTCCTCCGGCCGAACATTTGTCCCTCGCTGCCCAACCTCCAGACACATTTGGTAATGCAGCCAGTGATGGCTGGGTGTGATGCTTGCTTAAATATACACACTGCAGGCTCCGGGCAGATAAATCTGTGCAGGCAAAATGCAATTTTCCATGAGGCTCTTCTGCAAGGCCTCCAGCAACGAGCACTCTATAAATTAATAAAACAACACACTTGACCAGGAACGTGTAGCATTTGCGGGGGTCTGGAGGAGCGAGGGCAAGCGAGACGACCGCACAGCCCACAGGGAGCCCAATGCCTGCAGAGGTGGCTCACTGAGTTGGCAGGGCTCCCTGGGCACCTGCATCCTCAGCAGGCAGGGCAGGGGCAGGCAGCCCCAGGGCTGGCTTTCTGCCCTCACTGGGATGGAGGAGTAAGGCATGGACTCCTCCATCACTCAGCTCCCCCCAGTAAGTGCACTGTAGAGGGGACCGTGAGGCTGGAGGCCTCAGCTCACTTCAAACTCATCGGTATCACCGGGGTTCATCCCACGGTGCTTCCCACCAGGTTCCACAGGTCAAGTTGTTGACGCCAACGCCTGGAAGAGTTTTTGCCGTTAAGCCGATCTGGGTGCCTCTGTGGCTGAGAAGATGCCCCAGTTTTGGGTTCCCCTTGTGCAGGGCAGCCAACCCTGGAGGTCCAGGGCAGCCTCCTGCATCATGAGCCGTGCCTGCAGCAGAGCTGCCAACCTCAGGGGAGGCTGGGGGACAGCTGGGAGCAGGACGTGTCTCAGCCAGCCAAATTTAATCCTCCTACGTTAGCAAGGCTTAAAATAGGCTCCCTGCAGCATCGATGAGGGTGGTGGAGTTGGCCTACTCCAGCCCTCCCAAGTATTTTGGGGAAGCAGGGATGGCTGTATTGCATGGCTGTATTGCAGACAAGCACAGCTGGGAGAAGCTGCGCCGTGCTGCTAGGATGTCCTTTGCTGAAGCCTTCCAGGGAATTAAACACACCTTGTGGCACCTTCCAACCTCCCACCAACATGGGCTCCTCCTCTCAGGGTGCCACCTCCTCCCTTGTCATTCCTCTGCAGCCCTCTCCAGCTGTCTCCAGTGGTTGGAGGATTCCCACCCAGCTCCTTTTTCCCTGCACCTCATTGAAACGATCCCTTTGGTCAAACTCAGCTCATGATCCAGTCTCAGTCCACCCTCCATTGGCTGCTGCCGCCAGAGGTTGCCATCCTGAGAAGTGGTTGCCCGTGTCACGAGCCCGCTCATGGCATTTCAGCGGCTCTTGGGGGTAGCTGCCCTGGGGGACCGGCTGCTCCGTGGGCAGAAAGCCACACAGGTGGTCCCACTGGTGGGAGGTGGCAGGCTCCTGCTCCTTGTGGTGGAAGGAAAGAGAAGCCCTTGAAGCAAGGCAGATGTGGTGACACACTCGAGGAGCCAAGCTGGCAGCTCTGAAGACATGAAGGTATTACCAAGTGGTCATCTTGTAGAGGGACTCTCCATGTCCCAAGTATGGTGGATGTCTTCTCAGTGCTGGATGTCTTACCACAAAATGCAAGCCCCTGGACCACTGCAGGGCCAGCTCCAGCTGTTGACCACCATCCCATGGTGAGGAGCACCCAGGCTTCCCTGGGCTTCTGGCTTTGCTTCCAAAGCAGCCAGAGAGATGCTCCTTGGGCAGAGCCAAGGTTTTTTTTTGTTACCAGCAAGCAGGCTGTGCTTCCTCACAGGTGCTCCTGTCCCATTGGGAATGGGTATCAGCACTCATGGGCCAATGGAGGAGTCTGTCGTTGGCCATCACCCTCAATCAGGGAAACAGCTGGTGCTGAACAGGAGGGGAAGGATGGACAGGTGGATGTATGTGGATGTATAGAAGAACAGATCTAGACCAGCAATGTGCCCCCCCCCCTCCCTGGGACATACACATATCATCCCAGCACATACCCAATGGTCTGGAAGAGATCTCCCACTGCAGCTCTGCGGAGCTGGAGCTCTGGCCCCTCAAGCCAGAAGGTCTGTAGGGAGTCAGGATCCAAGCCCAGAAGGTCTGAAAATGCTGGAGTGGAAGCCTGTTCCCTTGGGCAGGTTCCAGCACCTCCCTGGGCAGGGCAGGACAGTACAGTGGCTCCAGAAGAAAGGGCTCCTGCCTGCACCTACCCCCCTCGCGCCCAGGGTGCAGGGGCTTAGTCTATGTGTTGGTGGCTCCTGGGGACCACGCTGTGGTGGGGTTTGCGGGCTACTGGGAGAGTCCTGCTCCTAGCCCAGCAGCTCCATTGGCAATGCCCATGGTCACCAGTGGAGCTCGGTCACCTGAGCTTGGTCCGGCCCCAAGCGTTCTGCCTTCCTCCTGCCCAGCTCCTTGCCTGGATGCTGGCTCTCCGTCCCCTCCTGGGCCAGAGGCAGGGGCTCCCCTCGGGCTCTGCCCTCCCTGCCTTGCCGCACTCCTGCCTTCCCACTGCACCCAGAGCCCAGGGATTTAAAGAAGCCGTTTTCCTGTTTCTCCTTCCTCTGTGCAGACTCTGTGTGGGCCCACGCACCAGCTGGGCCCCCCACCATGCTACTCCCACTGCCCCTGCTGTGCTCCTGCCTGCACAGCCCGTGTGGCTGCCTGCTGCCTTCCTGCCTTCACCTGGCAGGGCCGAGCCGTCTCCCTTTTTGGTGGAGCCCCCTGTGAGCTGCCCCTCTTCCCAGTGACCCACCTGTGAACTGTGCAGGACCATCGCTATTGTGGGCATCGGGCATCCCTCCTGGGGCATCCACTGAGGTCATTGGCTGAGCCCCCCTGCCCTAGGCTTTCCCTTGGCTCTTTGCAGGAGAAAAAATTCCTCAGGAAAGGGTGCAGGGGCAGATCCCTGTGTTCTCCTGAGCTTTGCTCGGCTACCCCAGCCAGCCAAGCAGTGAGCCAGGAGCATCATGGGGTTGCCTCCCAGCCGATGGACACCCCAGTGTTTGCCACTTTGCAAGGCTTTGCTTTTTCATCCACGTCACCAAAGGAGGCTTCTAGACTGTTAAACTCATTACCCACAGGCAACCCAATTGCACCCACTCACATGCGCATCCATCCCCACCGGGACATCACGGTCCTGCGGCAGCGGCAGAGAAGACCTGCCTACACTGCTCTGTCGGCTTGGTGTCTCCAGTGTCGCTGCCTGGACGTGGCTGGCTCTAAAAGAAAACAAAAAACCCAACAAAAGCCCCTGATTGTGCATATATGTATGTGGAGGAAGGATTTTATTACTGAGAAGTGGCAGCACGTCCATTGTTCAAGCTGGCAGGGATGGCTAGCAGGCAGCCAGGCTGAGCACAGCGCCAAGTGGTGGCAGGTCTGCTCCTCACCAACTGCACAACCTCAGTGGTGTCCATTCGTCTGTCCCTCTTCCAGCCCCCTGCCCCAGACCCAAGGGGCTCACACAGCTCCACGCATGGATCATTGCCCCATTTCTGATGAATCTGAAGGCCGTTATCAGGCGATGAGGGAGGAAAAGGAATCTGCAGGAGCTAGAATAAGTTAGTAAGGGAAGCCAAGGGATGCAGAAACAACTTGGACCATGGAAAAAAGAAAAAGAGCGAGTGTTTCTCCCTAGCAGCAATAAAGAAGAGGTGACCAGGGGCGTTAGCGCATTGCTAAGGAGAGCTGGTGATGGTAGATATTCACATTTGTGCTCAGGAACCCCACTGGGACAGGAGAGTTGCTATCCCAGGATGATGCCAAAACACCACCATCCCCACCAGCACCAGGAGGACTTCATCTGGCCGCAGGAACCAGCAGCAGGTACCAGGTGGCGGCTGCCAGCTCACAGGGAGCGCACAGGATGCCCAGAGGCACCTTGAAATCCACTGCATGCTGATGGCATGGGAAAAAAAATGAGCATTTTGCCAGTATTTTAAAGGAGGCCGTGGGACATCCTTGTTTGCGACCTTGATAAATGCAAAATGGGAAGAAGAATGAGTGGGGCCCTGTTCAATCAAGAGGGGAAGGAGAGCTGTGTGGTTTATGCCAGTCCAAATACACAAACTAGGTCTTGTCCAATCCCGAGGAAATCATGTTCTGCCGGAGCCGATGCACGGGTTGGTAGCAGGAAGACTGCTGCCAGGACGGGCTTCCGCAAGACTTCCTCTCTCATGGCCCTTCGTTAAGGAATTAGGACGTAACGAGACGAATGCAGCGGAGAGGAAACGAACGCCAGGGGAGCCGCCGCTGGAGGAGTTTCGGGGGCTCTGCCCTGGCCCCGTTTGCTCTCATTAGGGAGGTGGAAGGAAATGCAGGCAGACTGTGGAAGGCAACCCAAGGCTTGGGGAAAGCGTGACAGCACGGGTGCCCGGAGCAGCTCTGCACCCCCGGGAGGGTGCCCAGCCAAGGGGGCAGCCGAGCTGCCCAAGGGGCCAAGGCTGCCCCAGCCATGGAGGGGCTGAGCTGCAAGGCTGGTGGTGGAGAAGGCGAGTGAGCGTGGAGCTGCGGGCTGCAGCGGGAGCAGGGTCAATGGGCAGCAGTGCTTGAGCTTGTAGGGTCCATGATGGCACAACAGAGAGGGTTGACCAAAAATGTGACAAGCTTGGCACAGGGCATCGGGCAGGTGCCACTGGCTAGACCTGCATGGGCCATCTCCAGCACCCATCCCAGCTATGGGCACCCGCGGGAGTGGTGGGGCTGAGCCCCAAAGAGGATGGGCTGGAGCCCGTGTGGGTTGCTCAGAGTCCCTCACCTGGCCCCAGAGCCCTTCTCCCACCCTGGCCGGCTGAAGAGGGGCTGCAGGATGTTGCTCTATCCAACTCCCCCCCAGGGACAGCCTGGCCTTTGCCCTTCTGGGCTCCAGCCTGGAGGCAGCCCTAACTGCATGCCAGCTCCAGCTCATGCACACTGGCAACCGGCTGGGGAAAATGCTGAAATAGCCCCAGCAGCTCTCCCTGAGGGTACTCTGGCCCCACTGCCCCTATTTCCCTGCAATCAGGGAGGATGAAGCCCCCGCCACGACTCCAGCCCAGTCTCCGTTGCTCCAGGTCCCTTGCTGGTCTTTCCAAGCCGAGCAAGGGGAAACACCTGCTCTCCAAACCCGGCTCCCTGTATCCTCCCCAGGCAGGGGCAGGATGGGCAGCAGGGATGGCGCTTTCAGTCCTTTGCTATTTTTAATTGCTCTTTCCCAGAAAGGCTGGTGTAGGCTTTGAAAGCCGCTTCCAGCTGGGAGTTTGGAAAGCTGGTTCCAGTTAGGCACCCGGCGCTCGCCGCGCTCTGAGCTGTTATTTTTAGAAGGGCTGAAGGCGACGGCCCCACTACCCAGGCTGCCGCTCAGCTCTGGCCACGACTCACGGTAGCCAGCATCTCACCGGACCCTTGGCTGGGGATGCCTCGTCAGTGTGATTTTACGACTGCCTTTTTTCTGGTGCTTTTTTGGCCGGGGGGGGACGGGGGGGGGACTTTCATCTCCCCACGTCAAGCTGTGCAGCCAGGAAGACCAAAGGCAGAGGATGTGAGCAGTGGTCATCCCTAAAGGGCCGGGGCGCGGAGCAACGTCTTCTGGTTTTAATTAAAAGCCATCCGCTGGCAAAGTTTGAAGGCATGAGCGGTGCCTGGGCTAGGGCAAGGCCAGCAGGGAATGGCTCTGGGGGAGTGACTGGCACCAGGGCTGCCAGCTGCCTGCAGCGCTACCAGGACCTCCTGCTCCACACCCAGGCTCTGCCCCACGCCTGGGTCCTGCCCCACGCCTGGGTCCTGCCCCACACCAGGACTCTGCCCTCATCCCTTCCTCTGCTCTCTCCCGCCTCGTTGCCTCTCCCTGGGGACCCCCCGGAGCCACTGCTCTGCCATCCCCTGATCACCCCATCGATGGCCAAGCCCCCACGGGGAGCCCTCCCCATGCCCAGCCTCGCTGAGGTGCCACTGGGCTGCCCAGCTCAGGGCGGCAGAGGGTTGGCTGGGCCCCACAGCTGCCCAGCTGCAAGCAGCGCTCCCACCCTGACCCCAGAGCAAGGCACCCCAGGGGACCACCCGCTCCCAGCCCCTCCACCATGGGCCCCAGCCCCCTGCCATGGACCCTATTCCCCACTGTGACCCCCATCTCTCTGCCATGGTACTCATCCCATCACTGTGACTCCCACCCCAAACCTCTTCCATGAGGCTCATCCCATCGCTGTGACCCCCAACCGTCTTCTGTAGGGCTCCCCCCTCTGCCGCAACCCCCAGCCCTCTGCTGTGGGGATTGCCCATCCACCCTGCACCCTCACCCAGAGCCACGCTCACTTCACCCTGGCAGAGATTTTTATCCTCGCAGCACAACACCCCCCACCCTGAGACCAGCTCAGCGTCTCCTCGCAATAGCCTCCTCTAATCAGCTATATTATCTTCGCCCCCATTATTCACGCGCTCGCTGCTGTCAGCCCTCCCAGCCCTGCTGCCCCCCGTGCTGCCCAGGCGCGGGGGCTCATCCCACCGCCCTCCGCTTCCCACGGCAGCCACCTCCATCCTTCCTTCCCACCCTCCAGCCTGACCGCCCCCCCTGGCCAGCACCCGGCACCCCCTTGCTCGCCGGGCCACGGCCAGCTGGCTTCGCCTGCATTTCAGCTTCAGCCTCCCCCTAGGATTCCTAAATCTGATAACGGAGTGGGGGGGTGCTGCTTTCAAAGGAGCAGGGTTGACCTTTGCCGCTGCAATGAGAGCCGCATGGAGGAAAAAATTGGCTGCGGCGAGAGAGGGGGAGCGAGCGAGCTGCTGTGGTTTTACAATCCCTAAATAACGCCGGGAGCTGAGCTGTAAACACATGGCGGTATTGCCTGAGCGTGTCCATGCCCCCCCTGCTTGAAACCCAGCTTGGAAAATACTACGACCTTAAGGAAAAAAAAGAAAAGAAAACAGCTTTCTCGCAAAAAAAAAAAAGAAAAGAAATCTCCTGAATTATTTAGCAAACGGTTCCAATACGACAGCTAATTCTGCTGGCAGACGCCGGCTGCCGGAGCCTGGCGTTGGGAGATGACTATCGGCAAGGGCCGGCGCGGCGGGGGCTGGCGGTGGGAGCCGGGTGGTCCCAGCCCAGGGCAGCTCCCGCCAGCCGGGTGGACCCACAGGCGCCGCAGCAGTTAAGGGAAGACCAGGGGTCCCCGCCTGATTTTCACCCTGCCTGCTGGGTTTTTCACATCCCGTCTTGCTGCCGGCCGGCCAGGGCGGAGGACAGAGCCACCCCAGCCAGCAGAAGGGGAGATGTTCACGACACAGCCTCTCTCCGCTCGTCCACCCCGCGACACGCAGACCCGGAGAGGAAAACCCCGGTGGGGAGAGCTGCCGGGCAGTGCAGCCGCGCTTCTCCACCACCTGCAAAAAGTCACAGCCCGAATGCTCCCCCCCCCCAGCAGCCCCCAGCCCAAGACGGGCAGCCCGAAAGGTCACGTCTCCCCGGCCGAAGCCCCACCGCCGGCTCCCCTGCAGCATCCCAGCAGCCAGGGAGAGCTGCCACCCCTTTCTGTCTCACCTGTTTCTTCCCAATTTTTTTTTTCGGAAGCAACTAACACTTTTCTTTGAAGAGCAACAGATGAGCGGGACCCTCCCAGTGCCTTTTATGATGTTAAATTTATTGCCTCGCTTCGCAATTGCCATTTTAATGATGAACACTCCCGTGGCTTTAATGCATCTCGAGTGCTGGCATTAAAAACAGAAGCGGGGGGGGACACGCTGTCTCCGGTCTTCTGGAGGAGAATGAACTCCAGCCCATTTCCTGGTCCTTGCATAAACTTTTGCCAAATAGATAATGTGTTTTATAATTTCGTAGCAGCACGGTGCTCTGTTGGGTAAGGGAGGCCCTCTGCTGGCACCGGGCTGGCCGGGGAGCCCGCCCTGAGAGCCTGCTGGGGAACTACCACGGAGACACCAAGCCTGGGGAGATACCTCCAGCAAGCTGTGCCTGGAGAACCAGGCCTGGAGAACCACCTCCAGCAAGCCGTGCCTGGAGAACCAAGCCTGGAGAGCCACCTCCAGCAAGCTGTGCCTGGAGAACCAAGTCTGGAGAGCCATACCCTGGGAGCCAAGCTTGGAGAGCCATGTCCAGCATGCCATGCCCAAGGAACTGAGCCTGGAGAGCTTACAGGGGTGGGCACAGGGAACTGCGCCCAAGGAAAGGAGCCAGGGAAATCGAGTCTGGAGAACTGAGCTCAGCAAGCACAGCCCAGGGGACTGAGCCCACGGAGCCACAATCAGAGACCTGGACCTGGAGAGACATGCATGGCCAGAGCAGCCTGAAGAGCCAAGCCTGGAGGACCATGCCTGGGCAGACGAGCCCATCTCCAGTCCTGCTTCATCCAAAGGTGAGCCCCACCCCTGCTGCCTGTGCTGGTCCACTGGCAAGGTTGGTGGTTGTGCTCGGTGCTGTGCAAAACCAACAGGAGCATCCCAGCCCTTCCCCTGCAGCTGCCCCAGGGTTGGGGAAAGACCCCGTGCATCTGCCCTGGGGTTAGAGCCGGGTGGGATCACACGGGGATGGGGATGGGATACTGGGAGGGAGTGACGGCAGCTTCACCATGGGGTAGGCTAGATCTCCGACAGCTCCCACCTTGTCCTAGATGGGCTCAGTGGCCATTCCCCCTCCACTGGGCACGGAGCCCAAGGGTGACAGCCCCTGCGCTTGGAGCCCCCGTGGTCCTGCTCGCCTCTCTGGGAGGGCATCGGGTCCCTGGCTGGGGGATCATGCTCCCTGCCAGAGGACAAGGACAGCCCTGGCGCTGGCGATGGGCAGCACTGGCCAGCCGCACCGTGGGACCAGCCATGCACATCCGCACCGGGGGGACTTCAACTGAGGATGTGTACTTTTGTCAGCAGATGCTTCTTTATTTTTTTTTTAACTGTGCCTGAAACTTGGCCTGGGTTATCAGGGAGGTATTAAATTGCTGTGGGAAGCAACACCAGCGGGGAGGAAAAGCCATGATGTGCTCTTACCTCTTCCCACAAGGTCGAGCCAGGCAGCCCCGGGGGACGACGCGTTTGCCGCGTCCTTCCTGTAACGAGGATCACATGTCAGAGCTGAACGAAGCCTTGAGAAAATTAAACCTGTGAGCTCACTGCCTTCCCGAGCGCAGGCGCCAGCCATCCCTGTGGTCCCCGAGTCTGGCCTGCCAGCTGGGGTGACCAGGCAGCAGTGCCAGCACCGGGAGGGATGCCTTCCTCCCCAGGGGGTTGGCAGCAGTCCCCACTGGTGTGCCTGCAGCTGGTGTGGGTGTGGGTGTGGGATGGAGGAGCTTTGAACCCCAGCGTGCATCATTGGGTGATGGTGAAGGACCTTCCCCTGGGAAGAAGCTGTCAGCCCTGGCAGGACACAGCCAGCAAAGTCCCCTGAAGGCCTTCAGCCAGATCTCCTCCTGGCAACCAAGTTCTTGCTTGGGCAAAGGGATGGACAGACGGGTTCAGCTCTGGTTGGGACAGATACATGGGCAGCCACATCTTGTCCTTGCCAGGGCTGTTCCCCACACATGGAAATGGCCAGGCAGGTGGGCTAGGTTTCTTCCAGGGCAAGGTGAGTCCTTCTGCATTGTTCCTCTGTGACACAAGGGACGGACGATGGACTGAGTCAGCAAGAGAAATGCAACACTGTCCCCAGCAGAGCCTGTGTGTGTAGGGGGGGTCACTTCGAGAGTCCCCAGGGACCCCAAGCAAGGACCTCAAGCAGCCCACACCTCTCGGTGATCTGGGACCAGCACCGAGGAAAGGGCATGATGAGCAATGCTGGCTGGAGAAGCCAAGAGGGGCCAATGCCATGAGTGTGGGAGCTGGGGACAGCCAGGCATCAGCCAAGCCGGCAAGAGGACCAAGGAGAGGACGAAGAGAGGACCATCTGTGAGGCATGACTGGAAAAAGCCCCGGGGCTGAGCTGGACCTGTTCCCAGGGCACCCACCACTCTTCCAGCTTTGCTTGCACTCTCCAGCTCGGGGGGAGCAGAAATGCCACTCAGCCCCCGTTTCCCCCTCCGTCCACTTGCTCCTTCATCACCCTCTTCCTCCTTGCACCAACCCGGCTCTGCCCCTTGTCTCTGCCCCACCCCAGCTGGTGGGAAGCCCCAGGGCTGGTGTTTCGTGGCCACACTGGGCATCCCCCACGGGGGACAGGGTTTCAATGCATCCATTAGCACAGCCCTGGGGATGCAGCCGGCCACCTGCACATCCCACCCCAGCTTCACCCATGGCCAGGGACCCGACAGGCAGTGTGCACACACGCACGCACCCCCAAAGCCCTTCTCCCTGCCACCATGGGAACCCACGCGTGCCCAGGCTCAGCAGCCACCTCTGAGCCCTCCCTGGGGCCATGGGGGCCACATCCAGCCCCAGCCCCTTGGCAGAGTCCTGCCTGGGTAGTGCCTCCAGCCCAGAAGCAGGCAGCTGAGGGGCGGCAGCAGGCAGGCAGGAGGCATGCAGGGATGCTCCAGCAGCTGCCGCCGGCTTGGCTGGCGGATGCCCTTTGGCCAGGAGCAGCCAGGCTTTTTTTCCAGCCCTACCCTGGAAAAAAAAAAAAACAAACCAAGCCCCATTACAAGCTGGCTGTAGTGAAGCGGCAAGGAGGCGGCAGATAAGAGGCTGGAGCCCGCGCTGAGGCCTCATGGAGATGAAAGGCGATTGCGAGCGAGCCTCCCCATCCCCTGCAGACAAAAGAGCTCCTAAAATATTAACAAGGCCCCGTGCTGCCAGGTCCCCCAGCCCTCAACGCCGGCAGGAGCAGGCAGTACCCGTGCTGCTGGCCAAAGAGTACCCGGGGGGATGGAGGCACAGCAGGGAGCAGCGCAGGATGCTCATTAATTACCGTCCATGCTCAGCACTGGCAAACCTGCCCCCCACTTCCCTTGCCACCCCAGGGAGCTGCTGCTGCTCTGACCCCGGGCTGGGGAACTGCTGCCTTCCCACTGGCTCAGCATTTAAAGAGCACGTAGCAGGGAGCCATGCTGGGGAAGGTGGCCCCTTGCTGCCATTTCAGCACCCTTGGGTATGGCCTATATCCTCCCAACACTCCTCAGGGTGAGCCTGGGGAAAAGCCGGGGCAGCTCACTGAGGCGTTTGCACACCAGCTCCACGATGGCGAAAGGAGTGCAGGGGATCGCGCTTGGTTCTGCTTTTTTTGTGTCTGCGTGTGGTTCGTGCAGACCCCAGGCTGGGGACAGGGTCCCCAGGGTGGGGGAGCGGGGTGTCCTATGGGAACAGCTCAGCCCTCAGTGTCACTCCCCCTCAGTCAGTGCTCACCCCGCGCCCAGGACATCCGCTCTGCTCCTGGGACTGCACTTGCCTCCTGACTGGTTCCTGGTGCCAGGGACCCTGCTGCACTGGTCAGCCCAGGGACCCTGCATCACCAGCTGTGTCGGCTGCTCCAGCAGCTGAGCATGCCTCAGTCCCCACCAGTCCCCATCCTCAGAGCCCAGCTGCAGGCAGCACAGCTGAGCCATGGGCCCATCTCCATCCCCAGGCACTGAGCCTGCTGCCCCTCAGCCCCAGCCCTGGCTTCATAGCTCCTGCTTGGGGAGGACAGATGCTTATGGGGTACCGTGATACAGCAGCCAGACCCAGCACCCTGGGGACTTGAGGTGACCGGTGACCCAGTGGCACAACCATCTCCCCAAGCCCCCACAACCAACCCCCATTCCCTCCTGACTCTGTGGGCCAGCTCGGGCAGAGCAAAGGCCTTTTGTCAAAGGATGTGGGGCTTCTTCCTGCAGGGAAGGGTGATGTTTCTGCTGCTCCGAATCTGCCGCTGGGTGCTGGAAGGGAGGAGGAGCGAGATAATAACAGCTCCCATCGCTGGGTCCGGAAGCGGGTCCACACGCAGCCGTCAGATTGGGGGATTTGCATAGCACAGATGGCAGCCCAGGAATTTCAAAGCATCCCCCGTGCTGCAGCAGCTGAACGGCTCGGCGGCCCCATGCAGCTGCCGGAGGCGAGCTGAGCTGCCCTGGCGTCCGGGGCCAGGCAGCCAAGAGGAGGACACATGGCATAGCACAGCACTGCACAGCATCTCCCTGCCACAGCCCAGGACCGCTGCCCACAGTCAGGGGTGGGCAGGAGTCAGCCATGGGGGGTAGTGATGGAGTCACAGCAGCAGAGGGGGGACGTGGGGGGCTCCGGCACCCGCCGGCAAGGAACTGTGCAGAAGGGCTCCTACAAGGACTGGAGGGCATGACATGTGAGAGACGGCAGGAGCTAAATTTACACCGCCGTGAAGCAAGCTGCCTCCAAGGAGACGTGATCATAGGCTATAAATACCTGCAAGGAAACAACGGGGACAGAGGCAGTGAATTATTCACAGGCGCAAGATGGCAGGACATGGAGCAACCCAGGCCAGGGAGGGGGGAGCTGGCGCCATGGGGGCACCCAGAGCTGGAGCCTAGCCGTGGGGCACTGGAGCAGCCTGGGCCAGGCCACCCCACGTGCTGGGAGCCAGCAGCTCCTCGGCAGAGGTGCGAGGGCCCCGGGAGGACGCACCACCCCCAGCTGCACCCCAGCCTGGCGCTGCGGAACCCCGAGGTGCCTCCTGCCAGCGGTGGCCATAGCAGATGGTTGGCACAGGTTCGTCCTCAGCACCGGGCTGCTGGGATGGCTGCTGGAGGGAGGCGGGTGGCTGGGCTGGGGTGGCTCCTGCCAGACAGGGGAGGGTGGGCAGCTCCAGCATCCCCCATCCTGGTCTCAGCTTTGCAAGAGAAGACTGCAATAAGGTGATGTCCCACGTCCCCTGTGCCAGGGGCACCCCACGGCCCCCCCTGTATCGCTCAGGGGATTTCCCCGGAGCTACTGAGCAGTCACAGCAGCAGGATGAGCCCTCTGCGTCTCCAGAAGAGACTTGAGGGAGGATTTGGGGCACTGGAGCATCGCAGAGCGCATCTGCTCATCTGGGGGGGATGGAGGTGGTGGTGAAGCTTGCTAATAATAATAATGATAATAATAATACAACTACTAATAAATAATAATAATAAAAGGGGTTTCTGCGCCCTGTCCCGCTGCCAGCCCGGGGCTGAAGAGAGGGAGCGGGGCCGGGGGACCCCGCACCCCTGCGGCGGGGCAGCCGGCAGCGCTGCCTTCCCTGGGCCTTTGCTGCCATCCCCTGGCAGCGCGGCGGATCGTGCACCGTTCCCCGCCCGGGGACAGCCCGGTCCCCGCCGGCCGGGAAGGACGCGGGGGGTCCCCAGCCCTGCCCGGCTGACGGGCGGAGGAGGGGGTAGAGGGATACCCCCCCCCCAGCCCCAGCAAGGGGTGGGGAGTATTTTCTATTTTTGGCGCTGCTGGGGGCGGAATTTCCGATTTTCAGCCGTGTTTTTTTTCACCCACACTGAATGATGCAATAAGCTCAGCAGTGGGGTGGCCGGTCGCCATGGGGGGCACCCTGATGTCCCCCCAGTCCCCTGCCCTCATCTCCCCCCTGCTCCCAGCATCCATATGGTTGGGACTTCCCTTGCACCCAGCTTCACTCGCAGCTGGAAAGCTTAAATCTGGCCCAACAAATGACACCCAAGTGATAAATGCCCCTTCCCTGTGGGGGCCAATCTGCTTCCCCCCACATCACCCCAGCCTGCCCCTTCCCACATCCTTGCTTCCCCAGCAGCACAGCTGCAGGGGGAACTTTTGCCCCACGACTCCCTGGCAGTCAAGGGGCTGGTTGCAGCGTCCCCAGGGCCCTTGGCCAAGGTGTGACAGCCACCCAGTGGGCCACGTCCCTCCCTGCTCAGAGCAGCATCACCAGCCACCCCGCTACAGGCAGCTGCCTGGGAATAGGTGCCCCAGCACCCCCACTGCGCTTGGGCAAAGCCACAGGGAGCAGGGGTGTGATGCTGGTGCCTGGCCAGGGGCTGAAGGGGCTGCGAGCTCCGGGGCCAGCATGGGGCAGGGGCTTGTGCAAGCCCAGCCCCAGCCCATCAAGCAGCTCGGCAAAGGCAGCACCAGCTCCGTCTCAGCCCCCCGGCCCTTGCAGGCTGTGGGGAGAAGATGGGCCCATTCTTGGTATTTGCTGGAAAAGCCTTTGAGCTTCCAGCGGTACCCAGAGACAGGCAGCCTCGGGGCAGGAAGGATGTTTTTTCTTTGGAAGGAGTTTCTGGGTTGGGTTTCTTCCCTTGCATGAAGGCTCACTCACTCTAGGCCATTTTGCTTCAGAGGCAGATGGGGCTTGGACTCCAAGACAGGGGCATGAATTCAGCAGATTCCCTATTTACACCAAGAGGTTTGAGGACTCTTGGTCTTGTTGCCAGCTCCGGCCCCTCTCCCGGCAAACAAAATTGCAACAAGAGTCATAGGCATAGGCTGAAAGGCAGAGCTAGGGAAAAAAAAAAAAAAAAANAAAAAAAAAAAAACAAACAAAAAAAAAACACCCCACCCTAAACCTAGAAACACCAAGCAGTTTTTACAGCAGTTGTAGAGCAGATTCTCCCTCAGTGACTGGACAGCCCCAAGAGGCTTCCAGCTCCCCACCACCCTGATCCTCTACCAACCTATCCAGGGAAAATGGTCCCACAGCTCTTGCTGGCTGCCGTTCCACAAGCAAAGCCAAGGGACCCTCTGCAGCATCAGCTCAAGCTTTTCCAAGCCATGGTGGGGAGGGCAAGGGCCAGGTTTCCCCCTTGGCAGGCTGGATCACCTGGGGGCCATGCCCCTTTTCCAGACTCCCACAAGTATCCCCGCAGCCCAGTCGAAGCAGGTATTTGGCATGCTTGCCTTCCTAGGAAGGACTCGGGAGCAGCACCCAGGCAGAGGTGGGAACTTCACCCTCGGTGCCCAGCTCAGAGCTGGTCTTCAAGCCCACAGCAAAAGCAAAGTGGCACCTTCCCATGCCTACAGCCACTGCTCCAACACCTTCCCCCCCCACACACACCTCACACCCAGAGGGGCTCTGTTGGCTACAACCAGAGCAACAGCCTCGGGTTTGCATTTGCCACTCGGCCAGCCCAGAGTGTTGCTGTTTCCCAGCCAAGGGCTTGGCCGAGAGAACGTCTATGCTCAGATACTGCTAACGCAGCCAAGGGCTTGGGGAAGGGCTGGGACAAACACAGCCCAGCAGAAAGTCAAGTTTGCTAGGAGAAAAAGAGAAAAGGGACAGCAAGAAAAAGGAGAAATGGGGCCGAGCAGCCTGAAGACAAATTTCATGCAGTTTGTGGTAAGGCAACGTACGTCACCTTGGTGGGGCAGGAGTACATCACTACTGCGTGAAAGGAACTGGTCAAAGCAGGAGAGGTTCGAGTCCTGCAGCGAAGGCCCTTTAGCTTTGCACCCAGGGGGCCTTGCTGACACCTCCCCAAGGCATGTCCCACATCACCTCCACGCAGGGCACATGCCCTTAGCACAGGGCTTGAGGTGCTGCCAGTAGGAGGTGCTCCCACGTCTGCCCCCTCTGCTCCTTGATGGGGCTGAGCTGGGGCTGCATGAACTCCCAGACACCCAGCCAAGACCACCTCTTCTCTAGAGGAGGCACAGACTGGGGGGAAGTCTTACAAATAAGCCTCTGGACAAGGAATATGGTTTTCCTGGTGGGTGCCTTACAGAGCCCAACACGTCATTTGCAACTCAAGTTACTTGACCAAGGCAAGATTTGACCTGAGGAAAGATTTTAGCATTTAAATACAAAGCACCTATGCTTACCTGTTGTATATCACCTCAGACCACAGCATTTGAACAGTTACCCCACAAAGAACCCAATAAAATCTGCTTGGCAAAAGCCTATCCTCCCATGAGACATCAAGCATAGATTTGGAGAAGTTCCTACAGCTTTTTCATCAGCATTTTCCAAGAAGGGATTGCAAGTTGAAACACCGAGTACTTTATGTTGGTATTTAGAATTACAATAGGAAAAAACTTACACGGAGCTTTATACAAGTGATAAATCCACCAGGGTCAATCCCAGTCACGAACTCAGCAAGATCAACATGTAGCACATGCTGCTGACAGCTCACCAGGGGCCGAGGTGCCACGTCTGGGCTATGCACACATCCTTTATCTCTGCAGCTGAGTTGCCACTTGCACCTGCTTAGTTACAGCAAACAGTCCGAGTACATCCAGGAGCAGGCTCTCACAACACTGTCCTGCATCACACCACTCGTGCATCCTCACCGACTGCTCTGCTCAATTCCATTTGTATTCCCAAAAATCTGAGCTGTTATCCTGCAAGGTGTCAGCCAACAGGGATTAAAAAAAAGGGGGGCAAATCAAGGAAGCCATGCACAGCATTAACAGGAGGAGAGTGGATCGGACATTTCAGAGCACCTTTCCTCCAGCTGAGCAGGAGGCAGGCCAACATAAGGAAGCCATGCAACAGCCAAGGCAAAGCTGTAAGGTACAATGACGTTTTTCTTGAAGCTCTGGCAACATAGAGTTATTTATTTGCTCAACATGACTCACAACAGGACTGCTGAATTTCCTGGGGCTGCTCCCAAGCATCTAGTGAGGGACATGCATGACACCCTGCAGAAATGCAGAATTACTGAATCCCACGTTGAACTGGCAATACATAGACCCCACAAACAGCCACTGACAGTGTCACTGCAGCAGCTCACAAAGCTGTAGGTCACAATTGGGGGGGGGGAAATCACACTCCCAATCTGTATGAGAGTTTTAATAAACTTGCTAAAAGCTGGCTCAAGAGCAGACACAAAGCAGGTAAATCAAATCTCCCAAGAACCACAATTACTGGGGGTGCCTCAGTAGGTGAGCAAGGAGAGGATTTAGACACAAAACACCAGTTTTGTTTAAGGGAAAGGGGATCACAAACCTCTGCAATGGTACCTCCAGGTTCCCCTTTGCTCCATCAGACCAAGAAATTAATGCTACCCTCCCACCCTAGGACACTATCATTAGCACTTTTTCCCACCTTGCCACCAGCTGCGGTGGCCCAAGGCTGGCTTGTTCCTTTCCCCCAGCCTTATCACCCCAGATGCCTCCTCCACCGCTGAGAACAGGGAGCGAGACACTGCCTGCTGTAGCTGGAGTTACCTCCTGAGCCACCTCCAGCAGCTGGGGCTGGGTAAGGGCAGAACCATGCTGTTTCAGCTGGACACAAATCAGAGGGAAATTAGAAGTATGGTGTTCATGGCTTCGGGACACCCACCATATCCTGTCAGAGGAACTTGGAAAACACACTTGGAGGAAGAGTTTACAGTCCCCAGCAGCCAGCGCTGAGACAGCGGACAAAGCCCTGCAGCACAACACAGATGACTATGCCTGTAGCCAGACCGCTGGCACCACAGCTTTGCACCCTCCCACCTTCCCTCATTCCATGAGCTGGTCCAAGTTTAAGACTTTGGTCTCTGTAATGCAGTCCTAGTTACTCTGTTTCATGCTCCCTTCCAAACCTTTGCTTTCAGGGGTAGGTATTCCCCAACAACTCTGACATGATGCTTTACATGCTGACCTTGTAACAGCAGCCTGAGAGTACAGAAGTCCACAGCTCACCTTGGTCTGTTGGGCCCTCTTATCATCACCAACTTAGAAAGACTGTCACATAACTCAATATTTAAAACAAACAAAAAACCCCAAACAAACAAAAAACCACCAACAAAACTAGGTTGTCTTCTGAAAATAAGATGTCAAAGACCAGCAAGAAAAAAGCCCTACAAAATTTTCAGTCTTTGCAGACTGTAAATTCACTCTTGTAAAGACCAAAAAGGTAGTGAAGCAAAGCAGGTTCTCAGATCAGGGCAGGAGCACCATGGCACATACTGCCCTCCATCAGGCTTTGGAAGCTGCTCCATCTGTGTTTACCTTCAGTTAAGAAAAAAATACTTTTCTGTCATGGGCATCATGCACAAAAGAGTTTTCTAGGGTAGAAGTTTAACAGCAATTCTGTTTAATAGCAGCTCTAACGGGTGATGCCATTCCAAGTCATCCACGTTCCTTCTACCTGACCATTCCTGGCTGCCCATCTACAAGAAGCCCCGTCTTCCCCCAAACACTGCAATCACCACCAGTACCACTAAACTACTTTGCACTGACAAGATCAAATACAGATAAACAAGAAGAGATTACACAAACATAAGGACAGAGAGGACACAGGCACAGAAGTCTATTCAAGCTAACCAGAGAAGTTGCAGAACCCACACCTCCCTTCAGGAAACTCTTCAGCTGGAAGCAAGTGCAGATCAAGCATCACAGCTGCCCATCCTGTTCCTGTCTTCTCACATAGGCCTTTTATTTTGGTCACTGTTGGAGAAAGAATAGGGTCTAGCTGGACTTCCAGGGCCCATAAACATGATTTCTCTTATGTAGGAAGGCAGGGCAGAGCCTGAGATCTAACACTAGTGCTTGCAGTGACCAAACCAATATTGAATTCCCAGCTTATTCAAAATGCCGAGTTGTGGCTACACCCCATGACTTGGTCTCTCAACACAATCCTTTGCAATTCCATCCTGAATCTGCTCTGCAGGCTCAGTGGACCCAGCTACTATCTACAGGAAGCTCCAGACCAGCAAGAGCTTCCATCAGTGGGAGCTGAACAATTCTTCCCCATAGACAGGGGCAAGGAAGAAGCATATACAGCTGAGCAACTCACGAGATAACTCAATGAGAGATTTATCCTTAAAAAGAGTATTTGTTATAAATACATTTGTTCGTGAAAGGGCAAGAATTGTAAATACATCCATCCGATCCCCACTCTTGAGACACTTTGACCGAACTATATGACAATAAAAACTATCTTCACACAGGGAAGGAAAGGCGGGGGACACTGAGAGGCAGAAACACAACAATAAATCAAAACCTGTGGATGCCAAATTGGAGGAAGAATAAGCCACAAGGCTAAGTCACAAGTTGTAGGAAGCCCTGAACAGCCAAGACAGCTCTGGTTTCCTCAGATGCCACACATGCCTTACGCTCTTGCACCAGAGCTGATCCCAGCTTTACAGACGAACAGCAAGCCCACTGAATCAAGGACACAGGTGTTAGCAGCAGCTTGCTATGAAATCAAAGCACCAACAAGCTCACTACTAAACCACAGCTTCTACCAAGGAAGAGGACAGCACTGGGCTTGGTGAGAGCATATGCATTTCTACATGAAGCAGCAGGCAGAAGACTGCCAAGGCTACTCAACCTGGCCCACAAAGTACTGCCCATGTTCAGAGAGCAAGCCAGGCTTTACAGGAACTTAAAAAAAAAAAAAATTAAGGCAACTGGAGGCAGCCGAGCAGAGGACAGTGTAGAACTGGACCATTGGTGAGAAGGGAGAGAGTAGCCACAAGAAGAAAAAATGAGACAAAAAAGAAAAGAAAAAAGGGTAAAAGGCACAGGTAAAGAAAAAAAAAAGCAATCAAGCCACAGTGAGTTTAAGGGAATTATTTAATGGTGATCAAATTGCAACATATTACAACAGTACAGGTCGTGTTAGCATAGATCTAGTCATACACACTTCCAAGTGAGAGCAGAGCAGGGGCATGAGGCAATGGCTGCATGAATCCCTCCTAAATCCTCTGATCGCTGTTACTCACACCGAGGTTGGCCTCCACCCATCCAGAAAGCTGGACAGCAGGTTTTTTTCCTGCTTTTAACCTTCCATCAGGTGCCCTCAATGCACTTCTTGTCCCTGTGCATTCCCCATAGGAAACAGTTTCTGGCAAACCCCAAAACAACTAAGATTTCCAACTTTGATCACAGACTTGCTCTAAGTTCACAAAAAGGAGCCAAGGAATGGAAGGAAACAATAATTGAGGGGGGGATGAAACTCTTTTCTAGCTATCAGTAGGAGACAGAGGTACGCTTCCCTAACACCAAAGGGATGAGAGCAAAACTGCTCCAAGGTTATTTAAAGAGCACAGCCTTCTTTCTACTCCAATATATACCATGGAGTTTTTATTCTTGCAGGAGGTGGCTTCCAAGCTCTGCCTGAGCAAGCAGGCATGCCTGGAGCCCAAGCCCAAGGGCTCCTCTATCTGGAGTGGAAGTGCTGAGCATGTTCATTATCCTGGTTCTTTAGAGCAAGGTGACATACAAGTAAGTTTTAACTGCTTTGACCAGGAGTTTTCTTCTGCACCTCCCACATGCCCAGGTCCCAGAAAAGCTGCTCAAGGCACAAGGAAGTCTGTCTCTAAGTGGGCAAAGCACTTCCCATTGTCCTTCCTTTAGGCTTCTGATCTTCTACCATACATCAGAACTGGGAACAAGAACAGCTCTAGAACCGTTTTGCTGCTGTGAATAGGAAGAAGATGACTAAGACTGTCAGAAAACACAGCCAAGGCATTGCTGTCAGCAGCTGCAGCTACCAAAAGTAATGAAAACTATGGTCTTCAGTGGCAAGGGACAGGTTACAGTTTGCTTTACTGAGCACACTAGGGACACAAGATTATATCCAACTTAGTCCCACTTTTTTCTACATTTGATGTGTGCAGACTGAAAAGAAAAGTCTGTAGACACTTCAGTATGCAGCTGCCTTGAAAGCATTGGTATAGCAAGGTAGTAACACAAAAAACCCAAAACAAACAAACAAACAAAAAAATCTCACATTGCCAAAAAGTTATTAAAGAAATGCAGCAGCGCATACTACTGAAGGACAAGCTAGCTATTTCAAGCACAGCACTCAGGTCTCCAGTACTGCCCAGAAACAGCGCCATCTCAGTCTGTAGGTTGTTGGACCATGGATGTTGGACTCTGAGCCACATCTGAGCTAACTAGCAGCTCCTGTACACTGATGAGTGGCTACTTAACATTGAGCTAAAAGAGTTTCTGAGATATATTGGATCATGTCCTCACACACCACACGTACACAAACAGCCCCTGAAATCTCAAGTTACAGGCAATACACACTAAATTAAGTATCTGTACCGTCAAATAATGCCAGCTGCTCGATAGAGGCAGTGGTCCTAGAACATTTACATGTGGCACGGCTCACTGAACTTGGAATTACCTGTCCTATGGTTCACTTTGTTACAGTGGATGGATGAGTGCTGATGAACACAAGCAATGCATCCAGTCAGTGTTTCAGCTTTACAGCATTGCCAGAGCTGGAAGAATTTAAGCAGCCCAGGAGTTTTCTGTTGGTTTTTGTTTTTTTTTTTTTAAAAAAAAACACATTTGCTTAGTACATGACAGGAAGAAAGGGAAATTGCATGTACAATCTAAATCCATAGAAGTCCCTGCACAAAGAAAGCCAAAGTGAAGTAATTAACTTAAAATACTAAATAAAGTTAAAAAAAAAAAAAAAGACAAGGACTGAAAANGGTGGGGAAGGGGAAGACTCCTTTATCTAGTTCACAGCACAACCCTCAACAACAAATGGTCAACCCACACAAGGGACAGCATATGTACTCCCTACTTAAGGATCACCAGACTTGCTTTTACTCTATATACCACAACTTTTGTCATGCCATCAGCAAGAAAGTCAAGTCAAATCTGTTTAAACACTTCATTGCAAGCATAAGACAATCATCCCAACACAAGGAGATGTGTTACTGTAGTATCTAAGGTGAAGTTGTTATGCCATTCAGGACTCCATTTCAATGTATGACTGCATTACTTTTCTGTCACCTAGCACATGTGACTTCTGCCCCATCAGAAAGGGAAACCGTCACCCTCGGCTTCCACACTCATTACCGCTCCCTTCGCTTTCTCCCCCGTACAGGCCTCTGATCTCTGCCAGTAACTGCCAATGCCAAAACGCAGCCAAATCTGCCACAGAAATAATTCTCAGGTGGCTCACTTGGAAAGCAGTTAAAGGGAATGCCCCAAAGAGAGCTTGCTGCAAGGTAGCCAATCACTCCAAGCCCCCCCCCCTACTTCTCAGAGAGTACCTGGTGACCCCACTGCAAGAACATAGGAAGATGACTCCAGCACTGCTGATCCATGTTCTCTGCCTCAGTCAGAGGGTCTAGCAGGAATGTTAGCCCGCACATTAGAACAGTTTAGTAAAAGGTAAGGCCAGACACGGTTAAAGGTTAACACAAAACCAAAATACACTAGCAGCCACTAGCTTACACTCTAGTTTTCACAATGCTGCAAGCTTTTATCCAGGGCCACACTTCAGCAATAGGCCACATGCCTAAGCCAGTGAAGATACCAACACCTTGGGGCATAACACGAGAGCACCAAGAGTTTAAGATGACCCAATACCCAGGTTCACATGCCTGCACACCGTATTTCTCCCCCTCCCCCGTAGCTGTCATCCCTACATTGTCACTCAGCCAGGAAACGTGGCCACATGCTCCATTTCTTTTCAAGTGAAGCTGTGCTCCACTGCTTTAGAGCTGCTTCATCCCCACGCAGCAGCATCACATTGCTAGAGCAGCAGTCTTCGTGCCTGCTGGAGATGCACACGTATCCCGGTTTCACCTACAGCTTGCTGTAAGAGGACTCCAAGGAACACTGCTAACATTTACATCCAGCGGTGCATACACGAGGACATTGAGAGAGGAGACAAGTGGAATAGATTTAGACCAAAAGCAGTGGACATTTATTCCTCATTTGTGCAAGAGTGTAAAGATGCATTTGAAAATGGATGGGACAGACCCCTGTGGCAGGAGAGCTAGAGGCTACAGCCTCTTCTTCAGTTGATGGCTTTGTTTACAATTCTACTAAGAGGAGATAAACTTGCAGACTCACCTATTGTCACACCAACGATGCTGGCAAATACACTTGTATACAAAGAAAAGTTTCAAACTACATTTTTCACTAGATTCAAGTGAAGACTTTGTTCAAAAAAAAAAGACACATACAAGTACAATTTAAAACTGTATGAACATTTGCAAATGTTTAGTGCAAAGTAATTATGTAAAAGCTACATTTTATGAAAGTTTGTGCTGATGTGTTTGGTAGGTTTGTTTTTTGTTTATGTTTTGTTTTTAACCCTTTTACATCCATCATTTTAGTTACATAAGGTTTCACTTACCTACAGTACATATGCATTGTGTTAGGTCCCATGCAAGTGGGAATAATACCATTAGGCTTTGTAAAATGTCACTCATTCTCATTTAGTAAACTACTTATTTGGTTTAACAGTCAAGTTCCTGGCACACTACACATCCTGTTTTCATGTAAGTGCTTAAGCTTGTTTGTCTTGTTCAGGTGCATAGCCTTGTGTGATGCAAACCAAAATGCTTCATGACTTCCAAATGCAACCATTCATGAATGCAAAAGTTCTAGAGAAATCCACCATTAGTTTTAGCCTGTAACAAACTGCTCTTAAAATTAAAAGCCTATTCACACAAAGTTATATGTAATGACTGTAGTAATCAGTTTATTACACAGATTAATCATTCTTGAACGTACAAGCTCCAGGGGAGCAGTTGGGTCTTTAAATATACACAAGTTTTCTGTCAAATGGATTTTTACCCTTACATCCAGAAAGACCTAAGCAGTTAAAAAAACTTAAGAAAAATAAGAGCTATTAGCTATGTATTAACTGAGAAACCACATACAAACCAAAAAAAAGTATGAAGGAAGGGAGAGTTGAAACAAATCAACATCACTTGATGCACTAATAGCTCCAATCCATTTAAATGTTGACCAGTTAAACTTAGACCTTAAACACAGGATGTGGGTACAGTTTATCTCATTGGTCGTAACATTTACCTAAGGTGTAGGTCCTTCAGAATAAAATGAATACAGAAACAGCTTCAAGTTCTTCACCTTGCTTTTCATAACTGTTATGAGTTTAAAAGGATTCCACTTAAAATCCTTCACGGATCAGCAACACTGTCCCTAGAAATATGAAATCCACCAGAACTCTCCCATTCACATTTTATTACCCAATTTAAATCAACAAGGAATGCTTTTAGGCTCACAAAGTTATGACTGAAGAACCAGCTTTTCACACACACACTTCTCTGCTAGGAGTCAATGTTGGTACGGGGAAATACAGTATTTCTATTTTGTTGTTCCAAGTATGTACAACACGCAGCACTGCTGTATCAGGTAAACATGTGCACAGGGGAAGATGAGGCGTGGGCTCATAGAAAGCAGTCAAATGGAAATCAAAAGGACTTTCTCTTTCAGAGTTCCCCTATCTTTATTTGTAGAGGTTATCCAATAATTTCTTTAATTACATCGCATACTTCTGAGTCCATTCCCGAGCTATTCTGTTGTACCTGTATGTATAAAAAGAGGATTTACTTAATATAGCATCTGAACAGTATTTCAACTCCAGCATTCTAGTCTACACATAGCATGAACTTACATTCTCTCCAGTAGTATCATGAATTTGTAAAATTTAAGAGCAAACTGAAATACTAGACAAACAGGAAACAAGAAAGCCCATAGTATTTCATGGAAAAGAAATAACTAGTCATATTTACAACAGGAATACAAGATCTTTGTGATTCAAGCCACAAAATAGAGCTAGCACAAGTCTGAAGGGAAAGTGTTTTCAGGAAGTCTTTACCTGCACCTCCCCCAGCCCCCAACTGCTGCATCCCTGGAGGAACTATTACTGCAGGTTTTGATTTTGCCATTCTGGAAAAAATAGATTAAGGTGTCCCTCCCCCCTCATTCTTCTTCTTCCCTTAGAAAGCTAAGCCTAGTACCTGGTATCTACTAGGCTGCCAAACCCTGACAGGCTTGCTTCTTGCTACACATTGCATTTGGCCATCAGGTTTGTCCACCAGATTTTGTTTTGGTTTTTATTCTGAAGGCACAATAGCTCCACTTCCCAAGCCACCTGTAGCTTTTGCACCCAAATAGCCTTTATAGCCAGAGCCACTGCTAAAGAAAGCTCAGGGTACTTACGTAAAACAAAGCAGTTGTCAGAAATAAGCTTTTAGCAGTACTGTTAATCATGACAACAGAAGGCAAGTTGTTCTTACTCTACAGAATTTGTAGAAAAAGCGTAAGACACTTATAGCAAGAAGTTTCCTAGTTATGTACACTGACTAGGTTCTTGTGCTAGAATTTAGTCTGCAGACAATGTTCTTTAGCTTAAAGAATCTGACAATCCATTCGTAACAAATGCACTCGCCTTCACATCACTGTTCAGAGACTACTGAAGAAGCAAATCCAGTTATGTTTAAGCACAAAATTTATTTCCCTATTTTTGGAAAAAATAGGAGAGTCCTGCATACATGAAGTGCAGTCAGTCACTGTTAGCTGCGTCTTGAAATACGTACTGCTACTCTTGCAGCTCTCATTAAAAACAGGATGCATGAACTTCTCTAACACTGCTTCTCAAGTATGCAGTAGAGTAAGCAAGTTTGTGGATCATTTTCCCTTCCTATCTTGTTCTCATCAGATGACCATGTAGCTTCAGAAATTAACACTACTGATCAGATCTGGAAGGGAACAGTGAGGTAGAAGAGTGTTTACAACGGTCATTAAGCTGTTGCTTTTAAAGTGCTTATTAGTGCGAGAGTTTTCTCCATTCTTGCTGTTTACTTCATAAAAGCTTGGAGTCCTCCCACCCAACCTCTACACCACTTGTTCTTCCCTTGTGTTGTTGAATGAAGAAGAAACAGGGTATTTTTGTTATTTCTTTGCTTGTATCATTCCATCACCAATAGCTAGCATGGAAATATTCTTCCACTAGAGTAACTTGTTCTCCCTCTACTGGTTACATAGAATTAAAGCAGGCAGTGAAGGCTCTTAAAAGCTGGTCACATTCAACTTAGAGCTCCGTATGAAACAGATTTGCATTGTTCACTTCACATTTTCATTAAATCAAGCAAACCTGTAATTAACAGCTACAACACTAATGAAAGACCATAGTGTGGAATGAAAATGCAGTAATAAAACCACAGAAGTACAAGGCCTCTACATCCTTCACTTCTACTGGCATATATACCTTCTTCCTACAGCAATGCAGTGCTGTTAAGACAGCAGTACTACAGATCCCAGGAAAAAAAGTCTCTAAAAAGACCACAGTTGAAGTGAAAAAGGCAAATCAAAGTTAACACACTTTTCCAAGAAGCAGGTCCTTTCAGTTCCCCTTTACTATTTAAGTGCAGATTCTGCTCTATCAAGAATGTTACATATTTTTTGGCTTCCATACTCACTTTTCTCTATCTGTTTTGTAGATCCGTGCAATCTCAGGCACTAAAGGATCATCTGGATTGGGATCACACAACAGAGAACAGATGGACAAAAGTACTAGGGAGAGAAAAAGAGATACTGAATTAGAGTTTAAGTGCAGCTGAAGACACCTGGAGAAGTCAGCCCATACACTTGCTTCCCCTCTAGCCATTAGTATTAGCATGATATTTTCTTTTTTAAATGCCAAGGAGCAGTAACCCCACATACTTAGCCAAGTGGTTTTGAACAAAAATCCTTACCATTTAACTACACAACTTTGCATAACCACAAGTTTTTAAATATTACCACAACAGGTAACCTGGATAGGTATATCTGACTACAGCCTTAAACCACAAGGCACAAGTGTTCTATCTAAAACCGTACCTGAAAGCCTTCTCAGAAAACATCCTTGCTTTTGCACTTGAAATTCAGCTTTTCCCTAAGCCAGACAACCTCATTGTTAATAATTTGCAGAAGCACTAATCACAAGTCGAACAGCAGACAGGTCCAACTGAGATGAAGGAAGCATGAGCTGCTCACAGCTACTTAAGAACTGTTTAAAAAAACATACTAGTCTTGCAGAGAATTAAGATGCTTTATCCAATTATTTTCTGAGCATAAGGAAGCTGTAGATAGATTAATTGTAGAATAGCGTTCAAAATGAATCAAGAAAATGAAGCTTACTGCATTCATACCAACCACAAAGCTCTGAACTTTAAAAGTTTCACTATAAATATATACTGTATATAGCCCAGAAACCACATCCCACTCATATGATGCTACTCGGCATAGCATCAATTTTCATCCATATAAGGAGTCAGGAGACTGCCTGCAAAGTTACAAATAGCACGTGCACATTCCTACATTCACACCAAAGTAGAAGAGATGAGAAGGCAGTGACTTATAAGCAAAGCATATTGGGACACTACATGAGGCATGTCAGGGTCATCTTGCCCCCACCTAAGAAACACCAAACATTCCTTTTTATTGCTTTCTCTCAGCCTGTTTTAATCAAACAGTGCCACTCTGTACATCCCTTCACCAATAGCAGCAGAGTTGTCACAGTGCATCCCCCAAACAAGTTGAGGGTGACAGCAGTTAGAAGTCTGAAGGCACTAAACACAAATCTGTTCAAACTTCCATCGGTTGGTACTATGCTGTGGAGCAGGAAGCAGAGCTACCGTGCTGAAAAACATCAGCTGAAAAATGAAAGAGAACAGCATGCATTCCATAACCTATCTTCAAAACAACAAAAGAGAGTTAAAACAGAGGCCACAAACCAAAGAACTAGATGCAGCTATGGGGACAGCAGGTCTGAAATTCATCGGAACTGGAGAAAATTTTTTGAAGTGTGACAAAAGTGAAAGCTTCACTAGGTCTTAACTGAGCTAGTTGCTCAGTGATTAGAGCATCAAGAACCCAGAAATCCAGTTAGTTCAGTTTTCCTACATATTTCTGTAGACCCTTCACTAATGAATTATCAATTTCAAGTTAAAAAGCTTCTAGAACAAGTTTAGTAATAAACTGTTCTTGATTTAAGTGAACATATTTCTTGTTCTAGAATAAAGAACCACCTCTTCCTCCTTTTCCCAATTTTCTTACTGTACGCTTGTGAAATTGTTAAGAGCTTAATTACTCTCTACCATCAACTGACACTCGGACCATTTATTCAACTACCTTTCAGAATACAGCTTCAGAGTGGGAAGACTTAATTTTGTGCTGGAGGCACATAGAAGCCAGTAGTCCTGAACTGCTGCCCCTTAGCAAGGAACACAGCATATTTAGTACCTGTGGTGCTCTCCAACAGCTTCAGCACTGGTTTCCCCCCCCCCCATGTACACTGAATAAAACTCAGTGTTCAGTAATGGGAATCCCTCTGCCACCTTACATCCAGCTGCAGCCAGTCAGTTTAGCTTCAAAACACAGTTGTTTCTCCAGCTATTTTCCTGTAGCTCAGTTCTTTTTATTTGTCCGACTCCACTGCTCTGGTCACTGAAGTTTCTTCAGCTGGTAGGATGAGTAAAACAGCTAACATCTGTCTCCTCCCTTTAACAGAAGCCACAGGAAATCCAGTCAAAGTTTTCTGGTCAACTATTATAACTACTCCCTCAGGTTTTATCTCACCACAGTCCTTTAATCATCAAGGACTTTTCTGAACAAGATAGCTCACCCTTCGTCAGCAGAACCAAGTTGCAAGTCTGTCCAGTCTTCTCTGCCTACCTTCCCCAACCACCACAATGCACCCTTCCCCAATGCTCATTGTATTGGGTGGGAGTTACTCCTTGCGCACCTCACATCAGCCTTGCAAAACCCCCACCGCCACTGGAGCTCTAAGCACCAGACCAGACAAAGGTGGTGTTCAGGTGTTGGTCAGCATGGGCACCAGGATAACCAAAGTGTTGCTTTGTGTCCTCTAGAGCAACAGCAGTCCAACAGGCTGACGTTGCCCCCCAAGGCAGTTTTGTCTGGCAATATGCAACTCTGCCTTGTACAGCACCTCCTCTGGTAAAAGGAAAGGCAGAGTTATCGCATCCCAGTCTAGGAGTTTTAGTTCTTGGTTTACAGGCTATCAACCCAAGTGTACCATTGCTACGTGCTAGCCATTAAAAAAAAAATCCCATGCAGCTAATTCTCTTTACTAAAATGGGCTGTGGTTTGTTAGAACTCACTCAGTAGCTAAATGCTTCCCGTGATGAATTCTTTCAATCTAGTCACTTCAAAAAACATTTCTAGATTTCATTCCTCAGCAGTTCACTTATTTTATAGGAAGCACCACTCCAAACATTGATTAAAAATGGACACAGTTATTTAGCTTCAAGCTGCACTGGCACATTCAGCTGCTTTGTCTTATTTTTGTAAGCCTTCATTAATCAAAACTATTCTCCATTATGTGTGCCCTTGCTGGTAGCTTCACGTCTTTCCCTTTTTATCTGTACAGCCTCAACAAGAAAAACATTTTTAACTGCATTATCTAAACTGGTTTAATTTTAACAGCCTGCTGAACCTAGCTATTTGTCCAAGTGAACTCAGGAAGTTTCTCTTGAGTTTTTCCACCAGAACACTGCATATACACACATGTTTTAGACCAAACATAAGCAACCTCCAGACCACTATGAAAATCCTGTTGGAAAAAAGGTACCTTCTCACAAAGTTTAAGGAGCCAAGTACAAGAAGAAAGAGGAAGTAATCCTTAAAAGTGTCAGTTGTGTATAGGAGTTCTTGGATGCACCAGAGTAACTAAACCAACCCTGTGGAACAGAGAATCACCAGACCACCTTCTGCAATCAAGTGTTACTGCAATGAACTTCATAGCAAAGCCTTGACATTTACTAGTCAAATGATTACGACATTAGTAGAAGACAATTAGAAAATAGTTCACAAAAATCAAGTTCTGTAACCACAGAATCAGGCTGAATAATTACACAAGACAGGTAAGTGACTTGTTTTACACCTTGTCCTACTCATCCTGCATGACCACAGGCAAAGCTGCTCTAGTACTATCAGTTTGACAGCATGCCTTCTCAAGTCTTTCACCGAAAGGAACACAGTAGTATGAGTGTGCACTCTTCAGAATTTAAGTATGGACTTTTGTCAGTAATAGCAAAATAGGTAAGTTTTACTTCCCATTGATTCAAGGGGTTCAAATACAGAGTTACTTCTCATCTCTCTACTCTTAACTGTCAAAGCAGTCCAGTCTGTAGCAAAACATTAAGCAACTTAAAACATCATCAGTTTAAAGCTCCCTTTCATTAAAAAACTGGTTTTACTTTATTTCACCAACCATGCAGCCTCCTTAACTCCAATACTTCAACTGTGACCCCCATTTATCTACTGCAGGCAACAAACACAACTTATCCTTTAGTGAGCTTCCTACTGCTATGGACTAGCACAGACCAAGTACTTAACAACCAAGGAACTGTGAGAACCAAACCAATGAAGCAGAAAGACTGCTAACAAAGTGTTTCTAAAAAAGTAATAGGCTTTGCTTCCCCATAGAGCAGTGATACAAATGCAGTCTCATCAAGCAGAATGATCACTTAACACTTAATATTAAGAATGCTCCAGCAACATGCTCTTTGAGGGACAATGAGGTCTACCAGTGTAACGCAGCACAACTGATCCAAGTTTCCACCACAAGACTTCCCTTTACAGAGTACATAATGCTCCAAAATTCAAGGACAATCTTTCTCAAGGCAGCTCCTCTGTGCAGAGAATCATGCCATTTACAGCTTGTCAACAAGTTTAGCTACAGTTTACCACTGCATGATCCACCTCATCTCAGCAGCCTTCTGTGCTAAGAAGTAGTACACCGCTAAAGAGTAGTCTGCCATTTCTGATGAGCAATTTTGTCTTCCTGGTTCTGCCACACCTCAGACTGAATGTGCAGGCAGATGCAAATTCAACATGTAAACTCCATGGCTGAGTTTCTTCTGCTATGAAACACCTCAATCATTAGTCAGGACAATCCAGGAAGTCAGCTCACCACAGATCCTTCCAGCACTAGCCAAACAAGCAATACCAAAAACAATTTAAACCCCCATCTGTCTGCTGGAACATCTATTGGCCCATACAAATCCAAGATGCATGTCAAAGCTCCTGGAACTCGGAGGTGAAGAGACTCCTTTGAAAGCCACAAGACTCCTGCGCCAGGTGGAGGGAATAAGCTCCAGAGCCAGAAGACAGACATCTTCCCTGGAGTGTCAACAAAGGAAGGAAGTCAAAGGTGCCTAGCAATTTATACATTGCAATTAGCTTCTCTTGATGTCAGGGATGACTTTATAACCAAGTGCATCATGCAGCTATGACACGCCCTCCTATGTCCACAGCATGTAGCTGCAGCTGAAAAGTGGTCTTTAGAAGCCAGAAGCAGCTGTGTATGAGGCACAGTGTTTAACACACCTTTGTACACATAGTGTTGATGTCCAAGTCAATTGGGCTAAGTTGATTTCTACAGAAGCTCAGTCCAAGTCATCACTGGAAAAACTCGTGTTTTAAGCCTTGTTAGGGCATGACATAAGACCCAAAAGCTACACTGTCTGGTTTCTTTAGATATCAGCACTAGAAAGGCAAGTATCAGTTCTGTTCTATCACCCTGTACCAAGACAGTGATCCCAGTTAACCAAGAAGCATAGATGCTTTTCATGCAGAAGCCTAAGACATGACAGGTAAGGCACAGACTTCCAAAAGATTGCCAAAAGCAGCTGATAATATTATCTCCACTTTCTCAATGCAGAAGTCATCTTCCAAACACAAAACAAATCATTCACCTTGTTTGCAAAGCCTGAATGGGTCTAATATCCATCACTTCCAGCTGTCCCCTTATCAAGGGGTACTAAGCACTACAGATACTACAAAAGTCTAGCTGAAATTGCAAACAAAACTTGCTCCAGTAAAGCACTCATCTATGGGAAGCTTCAGGATAAGGAAAAGCAACTGAGGATCAATGGAGTCTCCAGCTGAATCACAGCAGGGAGATAAAAAGCAAGCATCCGTTCTTCCAAAGTAATGAGCTACCCAGAAGAAACATCTTAACTGGTGTGTTCTGATTCAACAGCTGTTTGGTGCAGTTACTGCTCTCCAAAGATGAGCCAATTTAGAATTCATCTAGGAGTAAAGAGTTTTCTTGGGCACCAAGCAGCTTAGGACAAAAACAGATCATGAGTGAAAGCCTTAGCTCTCTCCTTGAAGGCCCCTGCTATCTTAACTTTTACATTAAAGGCAAAGAGCAAATCACTAAATCAGAATGACAGGAATAGTAAGTTGCCTCTTAAAAAAAAAAATTATTCCTGTAGGCTCAACTCCTGCATGGGGCAAAAGGCCTCAGCAGAACCCAAGCCAGTCTTCTCCCACCAAAGGAACATCCATCTCTAAGGAAGCATAGAGACTGCACCAATAGAAATTTTGTTAAAAGTACCAAGAACACGATAAGACAGTTACTTCGTATGCCAGGTTGTCAGGAAAGCAGGATGATACTTACTTGGCTATCTGTCCTGGCTGAAGTCACACAGCAGTCCCAAGATCACCACATAATCGAAAGGCTCATGCACTGACACAGAACAGTCAGACAAAACAGGAAAGTACAATTCTTGGACACCATGCCAGTATCGTGGGTTCACAGTAATGGAAGCAGCACATCCTGCCTGCTCTACCCCAGGTGAATGACAAATATTATGCCAGTAAGTTCTTTCTATGGAAAGCAATTTGTCACCCTCCTGGAGACCAGGCCACAGGCTCCGACAGTGCTGTGCTTTGATCTAGTCAAGTTTCTGAATGTGAAAGCAACAAAGTTTGCCAGCTCACGTTTAATTCAGCCTGGTACTCTGGGGATTATGAAACATCTCTGCTAGCGTAAATTTGAGCTTTGGACACACATGGCTGCTGAGGAATTCTTAATTCCATTTCAGAAGCTTTATCTGGCTGTCCTGCTTCTCACACCAGCTAGGGCTCCTCCTTTGCTAATCATCAGTCTGACAGCCAAAAGCCTCCACATCAAGGTCCACTAATACTTAGATCTCTAGTCCTCAAAAATAAGAAGAAATCTGACTCCTGGGAGGAATATTTGCCTATACAATTACTACTGTTGAGTTTCAGGCCCCGGACCCTTGAAAGTTCTGAGGCATACAGCTGTCAAAGTTTTATCAGCACTGACAAATGTTAAGCTTGTAACATTAAAACACAACTGAAAACACTACTGTCCAACATGTACAAGTGCTAACTACCAAATGACTGGCTTCTGACTGAATGGGCAAGATGCATCTGAGTAAATTAAAGCAACTCCAGACTCTGCTCAAGTTAAATCCTATTTCTTAACCATAGTCCCATTTCAAACTCTTCCAGCAATCTTACCTAGTCTCACAGGAAGTGTACCTTTAAATCTGAGCAGTTTAAACTTCTTGCTTCCAAGCAACTTGAATTCCTGCTAAGTCAGTTCAACAATTTCTGGTGACAAGAGAAGAAAAGTTAAGTTTTGTCCATTGTTATCACAGACTGGTTGAGGTTGGAAGGGATGTGTGGAGATCATCTTGTTCAACCCCCCTGCTCAAGCAGGGCCACCTAGAGGTGGTTGCCCATGACCATGTCCAGATGGCTTTTGAGTATCTCCAATGTGGGAGACCCCACAACCTCCCAAGGCAACCTGTGCCAATGTTCAGCATCCTCACAGAAAAAAATAAATAAAAAAAAAGTGTTTCCTGATGTTCAGAGGGACACTCCTGTGTTTCAGTTTGTGCCCACTGCCTCTTTTCCTGACACTGGGCACCACTGAGAAGAGTCTGGCTCTGTCATCTCTGCATGCTCCCTTCAAGTATTTATGTATATTGGTAAGATCCCCCTGAGCCTCCTCTTCTCCAGGTTTAATAGACCCAGCTACCTCAGCCTATCCTCATAATGGGAGATGCTCCAGTCCCTTCATTGTGTTCATGACCCTTCACTGGACTCTCTCCAGTACACCCATGCCTTTTTTGTTCTGGAGAGCCCAGCACTGGACACCTGCTCCAGACGCAGCCTCACCAGTGCCAAGCAGAGAGAGGGGAAGGATCACCTCTCTTGACCTGCCAGCAACAGTCCTCCTAGTGCAGCCTTCTTTGCAGCAAGGGCAACATCTGGGAAGCTACACAAGTAGCTACATTGAAGTTGCAAGATACAAGAGAGCTGAAATGCAAGAATGACAGTTTCCCTTAGAACCCTAACTCAGCACAAATGGAGAGACTGATCCATGCTATGTGACAAAGTCACCCCACATACCCCCCAAGTTATCTGGGTAAGCATTACAACAGGCAAATTAAAAGCCAAGAGGATGATCAGAAACCAACTTCCTGATTTTGAAAACTGCACTGTGAAGATCAGGTTCATTTAAGTTGCTGGGTACTCGGGAATTCCCACCCACTACATCTTAGTAAAGCAATTCTGGAACACCTGCAAGATCAAAATCACAGAAAATTCACACTGCACTGGGCATGGAAGAGTTTGAACAGCGCAAGCTAAACTCTTGAATGAGTGAGACTGAAGTTACTCACTACCCCTCACCAAGCAGGGTCTTCCAATGCACTTAACACAAACTCCATGGTTCATTAGTTATAAAGCACAATGGGGAGAAGTGGGATGGGACAGAGCAAGTTAGCCTGACCTTTACTGAAGTACTTCAGTTTAGTATTAATATTAACTCTTGCACATCCACTTGCTAAATTCAAGAGAAAGTGGGATTTTCCAAAAAGTGGCTGAGAATAGTTATGATCATGTTAAGACACTTTATTCTCCTGTTCAAGGCAAAAGGGATTCTTATTTATGCAGACTTTGAGGTGACATTTTTAAACCTACACATTCTGCTTAAGCTTTGGAGTTTAAATTAACCGCCAAGGTGTGTTTAAGGCTGTATTTTGAGATTATTTATTCTACAATATGTATTCTTTAAGGAATGCTTATATTAGTAATTCTGAAATAAGTAAGTTAGCTATTCTGCTGAGACACAAAGTGTTGTTCTCCCAATTCTCCAGAACCTGTTTTAACAAGTCCAGGAGGGACAAACATTTACAAAGACAGAACAAAACCCAAGAGACTAGTCACCTCTACTACTGTAGCCAAGATCACTTTACCAAGTTGCTTACAGGAGAGAAACTTCCTTATTTATTTAGTGGAAATAAAACTGCTCCAATAGCCCCCACACTCAGGCCTTCGCTATCTTACCCAGCAAAGAGGGCAGGGGCATACTCCCAAGCCAGATACTCTGAGTGCCCTCTGGAGCAGCCTGCCATCCTCCAGAGCATGAGGAGACAAGACCCCTACCTTTACCACTGAACTGGGATGACTAAGTAGCACTGACATGATTTTTCCACAGTCTTTCCACCAAGAAGTGGCACTATAGATTAAAAGAAAGTCACTGCATACCCCTTCACCTTCCTGCTTGAAGGTTAGGGCGAAAAACATGTTTGTGTACTACACAATAATTGCAACATCTAGCCCATGCGAGCTACTGACAATGTTGCCTACCAGATACCTCTAGAGGAGGAAGCTGTGTATGACAAGCTGTTTCCTAGAAGGATTGTTTCTAGTCTTCCCCGATTTCTCCATCAGTGGAAAGTATACTTTTTTTACAGCTGTGTTCTAGTCATCTGCTTACAGATTTTAAATTCAAACAGCTTGCTCCCAATAGCATCCCCTTTTAAAGGGTGGCACAGCTTAGGAAATACTCTAAGAAACCTACACTATAAATACTAAATTGCTGCTTTGGAAGGGATGTAAGCTTCATGCTGAATAACTTAAGTCTTGTTACTCACTTTAAGTTACCTAACCCAACAGCTTTTCCTACTAGCAACACGTTTATTCTTTGTTAAGGCTAATCAAAGTTACTAGAGAGCTGAAATAGCCCTAAAGTCTCCAACGACACAGTTCTAACCAGACTGAAAACAAGACTTCCATCCTAAAAGATTCAAGTTGCCTTTGTGGAATTTATTTATACTTGTTCAAGATAGGAACACTTCTAACTATCAGCTCTTGCTTAAGTTGAGGTCTGCTTTCTGACAAGACATCCCTGTTACTTGTGAGGGAAATATTCTGAATTTCTATGAAGTCACCTGTAAGAATTTTTTTGCTGCCTTCAATTCCTTCATGAAGTGAGCATGATCTGTATGCGTTTTGTGCTACATGCAGGGGAGTTTGTGCATTCATATGAACTATTCTGCAATGAGTGAGAAATGATCAGCAATGCAGACACCCCTAATCTCAGGGAGCATACTTTAAGAGGGAGATGGGGCAATAGATGGGCTAAGCAGCACAGAATGGCCACACTGATCTCATGGCTTACCCTAGCTAAGCCACGAGGATACAGTTTAAAGAGGGTAAGAAAAAGGAGTTCAAGGCAGAAAACAGAAGGAAATGGAGATATTAAAAGCATACTGCAACTGTATTTGGGTTGCAAAGTTAATGTTACAACATATTTTGTGATTAAAGCCGACAACCATTAATAGGCAGTGCACTGATGCCCTTAACTAGCTTATTAAATTCTCACCCCATCTTTTTCCAATGGTCCTAATTCCAGTCTATCTTCCAGTATTTCCAAACATCCTATCACCCCACTGCCTATACAGTTATTTTAGATTCTTTAGAACAAATGAAAGATACCATGCCACATTACACATTCAACTACAGTATTCTAACCAGTTATACAGCAATTTAATAAAAACATAATAGACATCAGTACTTAGTACTAATTTAGTGCTTCTAACAGTAGCCAGTACTTGACTGAAAGCATTTGTAATGAAAGCTGTGTCAACCTGATGATCATTTTCCCTTTACTGACACCATTTCTTCAGTTCTTTCAACTCGCAGTGAAGACTTTCAGCTTCGTACACTAGCAAGTTCATTTCTGTCAAGAGACAAGTCAAGGTACTGTTCTGCCTTTCCAGCTGTTTCTACAAACGCAGAAGCCTTTAGCTGGACAGAGGAGGCAGGAACTCTTGCGGAGTTCAATAAAAGGGAGACAGTTCTGATGTCCAAGGGAGGGGTACCAGGAGTGATCTGTCTGAACCAAAAAGTGTCTGGGAACATCACAGTTGGAGAAAAGAATTACAGACAACAGGATAGCCTCATACAGCTGGGACACAATGTGAAGGATAATGTAATTAACAGTGATAACTGCAGCATTTAATTACAAAGACAGTGTGAAGCTACAAAATAGAATGGTCAAGACATGGTCCATGCACAGAAAAGAACCACAAATATTCCTCAACAGCCACAGCTAGATCTACAAACTGTAGATCTACAGTTTCAATAGCCACAAAAATCAATAGAATTCAAGCCTGGGTCTTCTTTCAAGGTATTTAAAGCCTCCTATTTACATCAAATATCAATATTGTTTTACCAGGCAAAGGATCTATTCTAGTGCCCCACAAGATAACAGTTCACAGGGACAAGGATTGTTTTAGCTAAAAAAAAACAAACCACCCAACCATTAAGATAGTGCAAGCTAGTTAAGTTTTGAAACATGTTTTAATAGTCCATGTCATTGAAAGTTTTGTTAAAAAATTACCAATATGGAGTTCTGATGTTCCCCTGAAAAAGGGGCTTTTTTTTTTAAATGACAAAGAATCAAAGCAGCTTTACTGTTTTTTAAAATCCACAGCTGTTCCCCTACATATTTTACTTGTGTGCACTTTGAACATTGAAGTCTTCCATTGTCATATACTAAGTTTAGTTTTTTTGTTTTGTTTTGTTTTAATTAAAGTGTTTGGACTCAGAGTTGAGGTGGCAAGACTATGTACTTAGTGTAGTAAGACTTATCTGATCCAATGGCAAAGTTGAAGTCTCCCTATGGTCACAGGGAAATTGGATGTCCAGAGCATCCTATACTCATGAATTGGCTGTAAGCTAGATGTAGAGTCACAAAACTGAAGTAGTGACCACAGAAATGGTTGACAGCAGGAATGCAGCAGTTTTTACATTCTAAATCCAAATCAGTAATTAATTTCAGCAGAGTAAAATTAAATGAGCATTGGAGGTACCTTTTGAAATAGTTAGTGCTGGGGACCACTGTGATCGTAGAATATCAAGACAAATGCTGCCATTACTGTTAATATTTGGATGATAGATTCTTGTTGTAAATGCAACCTGCAGAAGAAGGAAAATTTCAGTGTAGGCTCACAAATACACATTACACCACATGGTAACAAATAGATTTATGGTACAAGCCACTCACCTTAGGGGGTTTGAAGGGATAATCTGTTGGGAAGTGAATTGTCAAGAAAAATACTCCACCTTGATAGGGACTGTCATTCTGTTAATGAAAAAGAATCATTGCAGTTTGAGGAGTTATTACAAGAAGACTAGTCATAAAAAGCTATGAACATCAACTCTCTCATACTTACTGGTCCCATTATTGTAGCTTGCCAATGGAACACTGAAAAAGAGAAAGATTTACTTCAGTTTGAAGAAGCTCAAGTAATGAACTACTTTCTTCCAGACAAAGCAGCACAGAAAAGTCTATTTTAAAAACAAAGACTTCTGAAAGGCCGCAGGGAAGCAAGCCAAAAGAATTAAACAGAGACAGAGCAAAGTACTCAACACTCCACATTCACTTGGTCCACATTTTGGCACTGCTGTGGTACCACACACATGCCCTGCAAAAAATCCCATTACAATAAAAATCCAGACAGTTATAGTCAACTTTTCAGACCCAATAAATTTGTGAGTTCAACTCTGTAGTTTCCAATGATGCACCTGAATCAAAGCCCAGTTTCCAATGACTGCCCTCAGAGCAAGCTACAGCAAAGGTACAGTATGAACTCATACTTTTCTTAGGTAGGATCTCCCCTACACAGATCCTTAGTCAAATGGAGAGTTAGCCTAAGCTTTGTATGTACCATATGTGAAGAGGTAACCTAAGCCAGTGGTATCTTAACTGAATGTTTAAGCTTAGTCTCCACAGAGGTTTCAAGATTTCATTCAAGCAGCAGAAACCAATACAAGTCTTAAGAGAATGCAAGAATGACAGTCTGCTCAATACTTGGGACCAGGATGTGCCAGTACACACTTTAGGTTAAATGGACAAAAATTAAGTCTCACTCGTATACATCTGTCCAAGAGAACATCTTAATCTGGTAATACAGAAGATTCATGAAGAATATCTTTATGCTGCATAACATAGAGAAAACAAAGCTGTTAACCTTTAAGGCACATTAGGAAGTTCT
>VYZV01026575.1:31235-57509 GCA_013401275.1 Pandion haliaetus | reverse complement strand
CAAGTTTTATAGGGAACTCTTCCCAGCTGTATTGGGCAGCATCACTTGACAAACTTTGATTAGCAACATTAACAACTGAAAAAGCACTTTGCAGTGAAATCATGCAGGATGACCACCAGAGACTCCGGCTTCCTTTCCTGATTAACTATTAAAATGATGATAGTCAGCACTATACAAGACTTAAATAAATTCATTACAATCATAAGGGAAATCATCAGAGAGGAAGAAATACTTTATAATATCCACTTACTGGGTAATTTTTGCTTTTTCCCTGAATATTTCAGTAACTTCCCTAATGTTTTTATCATTTAATCATTTTCATTTAAGCTTGCTTTGCTCTGTCATCTCAAGTAAAAAATCTGAAGTTCTACTTTACATCTAATCAGGTAAGTAATCTAGCGTTACTTTTGTTTTCAGCATTTTTAAGTGTAAGTCAACATCAGGTTTCCTGTATGAAAACTTAGAGAAGTTGCCTATAGAACTTGTACTCTTCACTATTCAAACAATTGAGGGGAAAAAAATTTGTTTGCTACTGGGCCTGTTAATACAGGTTGAATTCAGTGGCAGAAAGCAAACAGCTAAAATTGACTTGTTCAAGATTTTAAATGAAATATTTACAATAAAAAAATTAGCACTCTTTGTTTGTTCCAGGAATAATAACAAAAGTTTTCTTCATACACATTTTTTAATTACAAACTGGAATCTTATTTGTAAAAAATATTAAAAAACTGCAGACATCCCTCTGAATCATTTCCATGTTTATGTTATTAAACACAGCTTGACAGATTTTTCTTTGATACGTATGATCTACAAACACTGCACATCAGCCCCACGCTCCTTGTTTTAAAATGTTTTATAGTTTTATAGCTTGTACTTACAAAGTTATACCAGTAGAAGTGGCTTTCACCGAAGGGCTTAATCCTCCCCGGACTTAGCATAAAAGTCAGTTAAAGACATAAGACAGATACCATCCTCCCTCACATAAACGTATTTAAAGGCATTGAATATGCCTTTATGTTCCTCACTTGAAAAATGCTGTTGCATAAAATTAGTTGACAGAAATTATGTGCAACAGGTCTCCTGTTTTGACCCTCAGTCAGATCTGCAGTTTGTGGTGTCACATCCAGCTGCTCTATTTGATACCGACTGTAATTCATGTGCATGTAAGCATGAATTTGGAACATACAAGGCCTTATTCTGAAATGTTCAATTGGATTTTGCTTCAATAAGAAAGATGGAGAAAAAAAAATCAAGAATATCAACAGCTGGCACAAGAAGAACTGCATATGCAAAACTACAAGTACAATTGAAAGGCCAGATTCAAGTTCTTTTGAGCAGTAAAGCAATTTAATCTGGTGGAGTCTTGATCACATAATGGCAACTAACTCAAAATACTCATTCACCCCTAAGGATTATGGTAGAGGAAATGATTCGAGGCCAAGGGATCTTAGAGCGGGTGAGATTTTATCACCATTAGCGCATATTATCCTCAGTAAGAACAGCAGGATTTAGCCAAATACAAAGAATCTCTCACAATGTTTTCTTAGCAAAATGTGGTATTTTTGAAAGGAAAAAAAAAAAAGAGGAAGCTTTGTATAGCCAGGCAGTTTTGGAGGTAGTAATCTCCATCCCAACGTCAACTTTTAAAGCGTATGGGAAGATGGAATACAGAGGCTGACAGAAAAGATTTACAAGCTCCAACAGGAAGGTGAACGAAGCAGTGCAAGAAAAGCAAGGCAATTTCCACTGACTGATTACCATAGCCTAATTAGAGCAACAGCATTGTATCCAGTTCCCTCACCTAACAGCCACTGAGCCATAACGACATAAAAGAAATCACTGAGAGGGTAGGAAAGCAATGTGCAGTGGAAAGTTCCACGAAGTGTTCCTGCTGCGGATGGCTTACAGGGATGCTCAGAAATGAACGCTTCAAGTGTATTTTGCCATAAATACATCCCTCAGGAGATCTGCATTAGAGTCAAGGATGTCTGTGTTGAATGACTCTGACAGTAAAAAACTGCTTAGTAATTTTATATTTAACATGGAAAATTATTTCCAAAGTACTTTTTGGACACCAGCTCAAAGTATAGCTGGTTTTTGAATTGTCTGACTAATGTATAACTCACAGTGCATAATGCCAGTAAAACTTATTCTGAAGTGAAGTCTTTGTTGTGGCTGTTTCCCATTTTAATTGCACGGGAAGGTTGGGTTGTTTTTCATGAATCTGTTGCTTGGGATAAGAGATAACAAGTCCCTCAGTCATGCATCACATTTCTGTAAGCTAAGGGCCTAACCCGTGGCGTGTCTTACAGGACCAGTTTGGTGTCCAAAAGAATACCGTATTTTGTCTAACCTTGTCACTGTCTTTCATGGTGCTAGGAAGCAACATATTTAGGGAGAAGTTTATAGATGCTGAACCATGGACACAGACAATACAGTGGCATTTGGCTGACAGTAAGCTGGTTGGTTAGCTGTGCCTCCTTGTCCAGTGCGAAACATAAGCCCTTCATTTCTGACTTCTGTGTGACAGTCTTTTTTCTCCAGATGCCCTTTTAATGGTTATTTCCCCCTTTTTTGTGTAACCTATGGTGCCTTTTGTTTGAGTTGATGCTGCTCACCTAGGAAAAATGTTGATTTTAGGCACAGATCATGCAGGTTGCTGTATACGGCATCAGTTGCAAGGAGTGGGAGGACAGCCCCAGCCTTACTGTTTACCTTCTCTGTATTCTCAGGAGGAGTTGGGGCAGTGGGAAACATCTAGGCAGAGAAAAATCGCTTTGTTTCCTCTGCCAGCAAGGAGACCTGTAAACTCTCAATGGCTCTACCATTGCTATCTGGCTCAGCTCGCTTCCACTCCCTTTTGGAGCAGCAAACAGCAAAGGTGTCTACATTTCTGGGGTACTCTGGGCAGTGTGGCGAAAGGCATTCCAAGCCAATGCTTGCCTTGTTATGTTGTTAATTATGTTTTGGCTTCCTCTCATTTTCCATTTCATCTGTCTCCAGAGCCTTCCATTTGTGATTATTTTTTGGCCACTGGTTTAAGTGCGCCTGCCTACTTAGAGCTAGCCTACAGCTACAGTTTATAAAGAAGTGGAGTTCAGATAGCAGCAGCTTGATACGTCTTCAAGTTGCAGTACCATACAGTAAAACGGCTTTTACAATGGTGCTAAGTATATAGGATTTAATTTTGAAGGCAAGATTTCTGTTTCTACATATGTTTCTTACTATTCTGGCCTTAACATCAGTTCATAGTAACTTACTATATTTTTTTCAATTCACATAGAATTAACTTACTGTACTTATTTATTACGGACCTACTAAATATTTCATTATTGAGGCTTATTATTCATAGTACTGGGAATTTACTAATAAACAAGATCAATTTTCTTAATCTTATAATTAAATATCTTAAATTTATAATGGGGGTAACTGAAGATTTACACACATCAATACTTATCTTTTCATTATGTATGCATAAAATACATAAAGACAAAGCTATATATGTCCTCCATATATTTACACATACAAAAGACTGATAAATATAGACATATATTGTTAATTGGTACATAAAAATATCAAAAATTTCTTATTTAATTAATAGATTAAAAAAAGAGCTCTGTAAACAGGGATCCTCACTTTGTCACTGGTAGGGTCAATTTCTAACAAAGCCAAGAAAAATCCCTCTGTATCTAAGGTGGTATTTTATTTATCACATCTACTTGCAGATACACTTCCACTTATTATGGGAATAACATGTAAAAGTAGGGTCAAACCACTTATACAGGCTGATCTTTATTGCTTGGTAAATAAACGAGTTGTTTAATGTGACTAAACGCAAGGATAGGGATACCTAGGAATGAAAACAGTAAGTCAAATTCAGAAGAACAGGGATACTATCCGAAACCAGAGCATCATTGGAAAACGTCAAAATCGTGATTAGTAACTAGTGTCCGTTTTCAATATGGTATAGAGAGAGAATATAATCTTTGAATAGAGGGATGTGTAACAGTGTCAGGAGTGGTAATTTCTTAGTAATATGGTATTAATGAGATCAATGCTGAAACGCACTGCTGTCTGCATTTCTAAAGGGATCTTGATGGCAGGGGCTCAGAAAGGAGCTACAAGAATAGCTAGTGGTCTGGGAATAACTCTTGTAGCAAGAAAGGTGACAGAAGCTCTATTAATTTAGTTAATTAGAAAGTGACTGGATCATATTCTACAAGTAGTCACATAGGGAAGAGATTTTTGATAACAAATTGCTTTTTAGCACAGCAGAGGAAGGCATAGTAAGACCCAAAGGTCATATTTAAAACAGTGAATGGAGTTTTCTAGCCATCTAGTATATTGACAGACAGAAATCAGGCCTCTCATAATCTCTACTTCCAGCTGATGAGTTCTCAGCTCATAACAAAATTTTGTATTTTTTCTATTGTACCTTTCCGCAATGCTTTGCAGTTCTTACTGCTGAATCTCATGTCTAGTTCCCCAGTCCTCAAGGCAATGCAGCTCTTTTCATTGACTATACTGAGCCTTTTCTTGGTTATCCAAGTTTCCCAATACTGTACTATCAGGAAGATTCAATCCCCCTTCTTTTAAGACTATCAATGAAAAGATTTCTCCTAATACAGCTTCTGAAAGATCAGTCCTAACTACCTACCCCCCAGCCTAATGGTTCCTTTTTCAATATCACCCAAAATCATCTACCATGGTCATCGCACAGTTGCGCTCTTAAATTCCACTTTCTCCAAGCAAGTAAGTAGTTTTCTTTTCAGCAGCATAATGAATGCATTGTAGAAGGACAGGCAGAATATACCACCTTCACTTCCTTTCTCTAGAAAAGGAAGTCATCCTATTGAAAAGAAAAGAAAAAAAGGGGAAAAAAAAAAAAAAAGAACAGATCAAGTTAGTTTGGCATATCCTGCTTTGGTAAACCAATATTCCACTTCCCTTTTATCTGTAGCTTTAATGGTCTTTCCCTTCAAAATCTGTTTTAAAACTACATGTGTTACTGAGCCAGACTCACAAGTCTGCAGTTGCATACAGCAGTTTCCTCTCCTTACACAAACACATGCAAAATGCTTGTCTGTGGGTCTAGTATTATCCCTAACTCAGTAGGCTTGATTTTAAATAGTTGCTATTAGACCTGTATTTTGGTGCAAGTTCTGAAAGAGGACGGCCACTGTTGAATCTGTTACCCTTTTGGTAAAATCACCTGTAATTTTGTTTTTACTTCTGTTATAGTACTTTACATTATTTCATTCCCATTTATACTTCATTTTTCTCCTGTAGCTAGTATTAGTCAACTTACAGGAAAGCAGAGCAAATTATTCTTTCCTTTTGTGTCAATAGCTATGGTTTCTTTAACCTCTTTACCATTCAGCTACTTATTTTAGGTCTTTAGCTTCTGTCTTCATCCCTCGGTATCTCTATCCTTGTGTTTAGTGGGTCAACACAGTGATGAATCGCTGCAGAGTAATCATCATCTTAACGTATAGTTTGTCAGCTGCTTCTCTGTGGCCATTTATGCCCATCCAGTGGTTAAATGCAAGGCAGCTAGCTGATTCAGTGAGGTTTGAGCTAAGGTGTTTTTTCATGACTGAGGTGTGTTTACAGGTAATTTCTGTGTGGCAGCTGACAGGTGGTCACTTGTAGAGCTGTTGCTATTCATCAAAGGCACGTACTTGTACCTGTAACTTAGCAAACTCTGGCCTTTTGGAATCCTAAATCCACTTACAGGTCTGAATCTCTGCATCCTTCTAACTGAACTTCCAATTGCCCAGTCTAAGGTTATATTCTATTATGTCTTCCTTAAATACAGACTGGTCCAACTACTTATAAGCTTATAAGCCTTTCTAGGGCCCTCCAGTTGTGTCAGAAGTTGTTGGTGAAGAAATGTGTGTGTGCTGTAACAGCATAAAGATTTCATTCTGTCTTCAGAATAGTGTTTCCTAAAATACATCTGCAAAATAAAAGTCTGCCATAATGACATATTCCCATCAGTATTTCTTTCTCTAGTAGAAGCAACGAACCAGATTGAGTAAGCAATTATATTTTTGTGCAAGTAAGAGAGGGAAAAAACATGATTCCTTGCACTTTTATTTAAAACTGTGGGAAATATGAAAAAAACTCAGGCTGTTGGGGAGATGGACGACTTACATTCAGTTTTCTATATGTTTTGACCGCAGCAGTGTCCAGGCAGTATCGCATTGCACTGAATAAAGAGGTATGAGCACAACCCATACTCCAGCCTAGAAGCTGCCTCCTTTCAGCAATCACCGTGCTCTTTTGTCACCTTTGCATGCTCATGTGTGAAGTCTGTGGAACCCGTAACTCATAAGTTTTGGACTAAAATTCCTGCCTCTTAATGTGATCTGTTAATGTGATCCCTTAATGTGATCTCTCTCTGCCTTTCATTTAAGTGAAGTGATTTCAGCCCGAAAGCTGACCGAACTTTCTCCACTTCTTGACTGTGGAAGGTGCAACACATATTTTAGGCTGTAAATTTTAAGCGTAAGCTTGATACTGACTCCTGTTTTTTTCCAGAACTAAAAGGGCTTTCAAGAAAATTAACTATAAAATTTTATTACTTGCCTCTCAGTTATTGACTAATACTCTCCCCAGGCATATGTTTTCTTGTACTTTGACAGAAGTACCTACCTGAGTTAAACCATGGCCCTTTTGACGTCAAACGCAAAACTCAATTTCATGACTGGATTTTACCCTCTGGGATATATTTTCGAAGTATACATTTCAACAGTATAAAATATCCTGTAAGCGCCATGCCAACACCACCAGCACCACACATAGTAGGACATTTTTGCATTGGCATGAACAATCCTGGCACCTCCCTTCCTGTGGTTTTGCTTTTTCTGTTCATAAGTATTTAGATTTAAATTTTGGGAGAAAATGTTATTTATATATCTATCTACAAAACATCTACATCACTGCTGGTGCAATATAAATAACACTGTTATTAAAGAACAATAAAATTATGCTTGATTTGGTTTTTACATTGCCTTTATATTAACCTTAACCAATGCTGTATTGATTTTACATTTCTTAAATGTTTTCCTATTTTAAAGTCCTTAGCAGTGTGTGCCTCTATTACAGGAGAGTGGTTGTTGACCCTCATCATAATGGGTATATTCTCAATACTGGTAGCCTTTCTGGCACTCTCACCACAGTACTCATGATACATTTACCATAGTGTGGTGAGTAATACATATTTAGATCTGTTTTTCTCCATTATCTCTCTCTAAAAACCACCAGAAAATACATGCCATAAGCAGAATCTTTCTTACGGACATTGTATTGTTTCTATAATGCAGGTTTTTCTTGAGAACAGATTGTTTCTTTACCCTGTTAGGGTGAAGGATTCCTTTTGATCAGAATCCACTCTTGATTTGACTGACTAGAGACCCATACTTACCGAAAATTGTCATTGACTTGCTTCACCAGGATGTCAGAGAACACAAAACTTTCCCAACACATTAAAGATGCAGTAACACAAGGAATAATCAAAATTATATGTTAAATGTAATTCAGAGAGGAAAAATTACAGGTTTTAACACAAGGATCACATAAAGACAGCCCCAGTGAAACAGGGATGATGGACCAATGCTCTTTCTCCAGTCTTTTTTTGATAGAATCCTTCTACTTAGCAGCAGCTATACACATTTTATGAAAAAATGTTTTTATTCTATCGGAATTATTACATTTTCATAAATATAAGTTGAATCACAGAAAACTATGCTTCTTTAAGAACATCAGCATTTGAAAATTATTCTAAAATAACCTTCTTTGGTAGAAGACATGCACAAAACTAGAAGTGAATCACAGGCACAAGACCTTTTGGCACAGACAGGGCAGACTTACAGGAAAAGAGGTGAAAGGGCTACTTGGCTTTTGAGAAAACTTGTCCCTTGTAAACATATATAATCCTCACCAGAGCTGAACAATAGATTTATTTAATATACAATCCATGGGTCTAATGTATAAAATTGTTTTCTTTTATCACAGATCATCTTGTCTGAGCATGAATATATGGAAAAGTTTAGATGAAAAATGTAAAAATTGAAACTGAAGATTAAAATTATCCAGCCCTTTATAACAAACAAACAAACAAAAATTATACATGGGATTTAAACAGATGTCTTCCATGTGCAGGCTGCTCATATTTTCCCACTCACTGTAGTGTTTCTGTATACTTTTATACTGCATGATATACAATTTTAAAATGCCAGAGAACGGTCATACACTACACTTGTTTTCATTGGGTGAACCACCTGTGCCAGAGCTTGATCAAACACTATGCAACAGTCACACAAAATTCTATTAAATAGAACAGAAAAAACTTTGCTATCAACACTCACACTTATAGCAAATATTATCTTCTTACTCAACTGATCTGCTTCCTTTCTGATTATTAGGTTTGTATCTACTGACTTTATTGACTTAATAACCTTTGCATAACTTTATTTCTATAAGCCCCATAGAACCATTACTAAAAAGTGTTTATGACTAGATTTACTCATATTTGTGCAAAACTGCAGAGTTGTTTGCTAATTCTAATCAGACATATTTTTTTCAACCCTACTGAAGAAAATAGAGTTACATGGAAATCACCAAGAGACTAACTTACCACCCCAAACTTCTATAACTGGTATGAAAATGTAGTCAGAAAAGATCTCATTTCCATTATTTGCTCTCACAGTGTATTTGCAGCATTGGTAGTTCACACAACACTTTTTTTTCCTCCATAAACTGAGCTCTTTTTTTTTTTTAATTGTTGAGACTCAGCAAACACGGAACATAGTGATACCAGTTTTATTCACTTTTCAGATTAAAAGCAAGCTTTAACTGTTCTTGAAAATCCCTTCCCCAATTCTATGGTTCATGAAGCACAAACTGCCCCACCATGTGAGCTGCGCCTTCATGTACACCTGACCTACTCCAGTTTCCTGGCCTATCTTCACAGCTCAAAGAGAATTACAGAAGATAAGTTCTGATACAGTCGAGTGGCTACAGAGTACTGAAAGCGACATTAAATAAATGAACTATTGTTAGCTATCAGTTTGACTCTCTGCCAACCAGCTAAATGAATCACTTTGAAAAATTAAACAAAAAGAGGTTTAATTTGACATGAGTGTTGTTTGACTTTCTGCTTTTTTGTTTTAGTAGGGACCCAATGCTGATGCCATGCCATGCCAGCCAGAGAATAAGTACCACATATCTGTCCATTGCCAACCCATAACTAATGCGTTAAACCCTTTTATTTTTCACTTCTATTGTTTGCTATTAGAAATGTGTAATGCAAATCCGTAAGTCTACAATAACGGCCCTGGATATTTCCCAATTAAAACTTCTCTATCCTCTTAAAATGTTTAGCTGTTTTTCTTTGCTCTTTATATAGTAAATAAGCCTGGAGGGATACTGAATACAGATAGCTAAACAGTTTCAGTTCTTTTAGCAGTTTATATGTGCCATCCAACCTCTTGGAAAAGGCAAAGGGCAGGGAAGGCAGGGATATTGCAATAAAATGTTTTATACAGTGAATTTGGCTTGGTTGTATAAAATGTTAATGTTGGAGTAAATCATCAGTTTGGCAAGTGAAGTTAGCAAGAGCCCTGCTGCCTGACCATTTACAGTTTTGTGTTTCTTCTCTTCAATAGGTTTCTTTTTCTTATTGCCACTTACAATAAACACTCCGGGCCAAATTTTCCACCCTGTTACAACATGCGACCACATTGGCATTAATTCGGTAACACTGGTGTAACCAAGGCAGAAGAATTTACTCTTCACATTTATAGGCTGCCTCTCATCTGGGGATATCAAAGTACAAGCCTGACCAAAATCAAGTTCCAAGATCTAAACACTCCCAAACTTTGGGAAAGTGCAGGGCCAGCCTTTGCAGCTAGATCCATTTCTGATCCACATTTAAGGCAATTCCGCCTTGAACCAAGAGGTGCAAATTAGTTACAACATTCCCTACACAGAATGGGAACCTGAAGGGAACACTGGGAATTATTAAAACCTGTGGTTTGTTTCAAAATCAATTTCTCGTTTAGAGACATAATCGTGGTTCTAGAGAGCATAAGCCCAAAACAGTTCTGAATATTTTATTTTCTGCTTAGTGCAAACCCAACTGAATCAATAGCTTTGCCTGAAACAAAAAAAAGCTAAGGAACTTGAAAACTTAGTTGAAGTTGGCTGCAGAAAGATTTAAACAAAATAAACTGTTACTATGATACGCATTATTTCATGTGCTCTAATCACAACAGCAGAAAAACATTTCAGTTTCTTAAACAATCAATTCGGTCAATGTAATATACTTCCTGCAGTATTCAGAAACTGAAAAGTGAAAAATACAGAACTTTCATCACTACAGAAATGAGAAATAATTCATTATTTAAAACGAAGCTGCAGTAGGAGTCATTTGTATTGAGGACAAGTGGCTTCTACAACAAGAGTTTCTTTAAAGCATGCCCTTGCCTGCTTACGGACCCTGGCTCTGCCAGACACAGAACTCACCTGGGCAGATAGCTGGGCAGCTGCGAAGACACCACGGCCTGTTTCAACTTGTGGTGATGGAAATAACAGGCACAGCTCTTCCCTGCCTGCAGACGAAGCAAGGGATGGTCAGTGAAGCTTCCTATGACTTTGTTCATGAGCAGACACTAAACCCACAAATTTTCAAGCTACTAGTAATAATAGTTATTTTTAAAAAAGAAAATTGTAGAGAAGAAACATAGGCTAGGGAATGACTTGGTAGAAGTAAATCTTAAACTGAATTAGTTGCCTTTAATTTTTCTCATTGATTTCTAAAAACTGTCAGGGTCGGGAGGGGGAGAAAGAATAATTAAATAGAACATACACAGCCGGGAAATTGAAATACCCCAGCCTTGGAATGGGACAACACTCCCTCTTTACACAGAACTCAGCTGTGGGGCAGATTTAGATGAGAGCAAAACAACATTTCCAAAAGCTCTAAGTCTGCTTATGTTGTCCTAAAATATGACCAGAATGCTAATGGGGCAGAGTCAGGCTCAGTTTCATGGACCTCCCACTGAGTTCATGCTTCATGCATTACACAAGAAGAAAAGTTTTGCATGTTAGGCTAAAATTAACTCTTCCTTTTCTTCCCTTAAAATGAAGAAAAGAAGCACTATGCATGATGCTGCTGTGGGCCTGGGACTCCCAATTCCCTCAGCTGCTGTCAACACCACTGGCCAGACTGTGAGGAGCAGTGCAGCTATCAACAGCAGCTCCTCTGCCACCGGTGTTGCAAGTTGGGTAGTCCTTCCAGCAAAAGGATTGCCAGCCGCACTTTTTCTGTCTGCCTAGATCACCCGCATGAGCTGCTGAAAAGCTGCGTCAGAGCTGACTTCTCTGGCACATGGTTTTATGGATATTCATCTGAGGAATCCTCTTGACAGCCTGACCTCCACATTCAAGTGAATTTTCATTTTGGGTTAGAAATGAATGGATGGTAAACAGTGTAAATATCAGACATGGTCCTCTCAGAATGAGTGACTAAAAACAAGCCACCTATCTGTCTGCAGTCTTTTCTATGTCTCAGATATCTGTTCCCTTACCACTTGTGTTTTACAGGCTGAAATTATTGAGTATTTACCAACAGGCAACATCTACTTCTTTATTTTCTGTGGGCAATAGTTTTACAAAATGAATCTGAGCTGTAAGCTCTTAAACCTCAAATTAGCTACTTTCATGTTTTCTAGTGTTCAGTATCTGAAAGCAACCAAAAAGGCCAACAATAACTGTTTAATGCTTTAATGCACTTGACAGACTAACTGTAGGTTCTCTGTTTTGAAAGGAGGGAGAGATTTGTAAGAAGCTTTAAAAGCAAGGATAGTATTTGCAAGTTACTGAATGTAACACTTTTTCCATTTTAATATATATCCATATAATTTTGAATAGTAGTAATAGAACTGTTACTTGAAGTTTCCCCTGAGAAAATACAGAACTATTGTATTCACCTTTTAGAACACTTCTTCTAACAAAAGAAATAAGTGTACACAGCCTCTAGGTCAACATTCTTCAGAAGAAAATCCCTGTGTATTTTTGTAACAACTGCCTTTTCTATCCATTTCATTCCCACTACGAATCTCAGAGTAGGATGTGCTAGGAAGTGGGGATTTTGTGGTGTTTGAGATTAGATTAATTAGCTTTGCAAAATCTAATTAACATGCACAGAAACTCGTATGTTGCAATCTACTAGCTTATACCTTACTTCACAAAAGCAGTAATGAGACTTTAACAAAATCATACTGAAGAAACCAAAAACAACCAAACCCTCTGGTTGGAGTATCTGAGCCGTAAGAGCAGGGACAGGAAAAAAAGTTACATTTGAATCTGTACAGACCATCATGAACCTATAAGTTTGTTTACTCACAAGTGAAAAAGAGACAACACATGCTGTAGTATGGAGTCTGAAGAAGACTAAAGGGTATCATCTTTCCTCAGGGGCTCTGTGCAAAAGCACACTTGAACACAGGCACTAGCATTCTCTAAAGCCTTTGTGCTGCATCCAGGAAGGATGCAGGCATTTAAAGCAGGACTGAAGTTGGAACTGCGGCCCTGAGACCAAAACTGGAATCCAAATAAGACTCATCCGCTGTTGCCTAATCTTTAAGTTGCTTAAATTCACCCAGTATATGTATCTGTTTGCCTCAGTGCCTTCTCTGCCACTGCCAGCCTAGATACGGTCAGCATCCAGGAAAAACATGTTCCACTAGCTTAAAATCTCTGAGTAACTGAATGCCACAGACATTCAGAGAGACATTTAACACACACTCGTGGAACTGGACTTTCTAGAGGCAGCGGTTGTGAGCCATCAAGTTTATTTTTTTTAATACCCAGAGGTGGGAGCACCCCTTTTTACACAAGATCTTACAGCATTTACCCAGGAAGTGAGAAATGCAAATTCAACAGCTTAAGGACATATTTTGAGAGGACTCAAATGCTACCTCTGGAGCTGTTGGCTAATATGGAGGCTATCATGCAGGAAAGATCAGTTGCAATACAGCAATTTACAGTGGAGAGTATGTTTCTGAATGGTAGCAATACAGACCACTTGTCAACCAGGTGGGGTGTTCTGGGTTCTGGTGTTTGCTCCTGAGGCTGCAATAGGGACAAAAATCAAGGATCATCACTGTGAGAGCTTATGTGTCCTCAATAGGAGGTACAGAAACAGGTTTCTCCCTGGCCTTTCTCAATCAATGAATTCTGAATGCTTTTCTGGATGGTGCCACAACTTCAATAGTATAGCCAGGGTGTAATTTAAAGGCATCTTTTGGGAAGTAAGAAACGAGCATTTCCTGCCCTTGGTTATATGGGACTCCTGAATCTCAGTAAGCGCCCCTGCCACATCACATCACATCTCAACGTGGAAAAACATGCAGGTCTGCACCATCACCCCCATGGCACCCTGGGAGAATGAAACTGAAGTACAAAGCCTGAACTCGAAGGCTCAGTGTGTTACGGCCAAGTCCCTGATGTGATCTTCAGGAGACCAGGACTGCAATGTTCACTTCAAAGTCTACTTGCCTGCATCCAGGTTTGCCCCTCATGCCAATGGCAGGGATCCCAGCTCTTCTGAGTCCTCAGATTGTTAGTCCTCAAACTGTCAGTCTATTAAAAGAAGCAGATGGCTGTCACACTATCAGCAAGTGTGTAATCAGTCATACACTGAACTTTGAGGGTCTCCCATGAAAAGGATTCTAGACCAGGCATCCAAAGTTAGAAGGATGCACCTTTTGAAGCTGTAAGTCAGATTCACTCCTTCAGCAGAGAATCAGGATTCCTAACATGTCCTTCTGGCCCTCTGTAGAAAGTCCCCTGTACAGGCCTCTTGCAGATGTTCTTGGTTCATCCTCTCTCCCCATGCTCAGCACAGCTAACACTAGCACTTAGCACAGGATGTGAGATGCAGTCTAGGGGCATGGTGCCTAATTTTTAAACAGCCTTTAGCAGGGCTAGTCCTTGGGCTCTGAACTGGACAAATTGCTCAATTCTTATGAAAGTACAAGTGTGTTCAAAGACACTCTTTAAATAACAGCCTGTGAATAAACTCTATGCTCTTCTTTTTTAAGGCACAACTTGGTAGTGTCTACAGTACTCTCTGAGGCTTCTCATACAAAAAAGCACTGCAAACCTTGCTATTTCAGGTCAGCTAGTCAGCAACCTGTCTAATACTTAAACTAAGGGAACCATGTCCTCACAGGGTGTTTAACTGAAATCTATTTAAAAATTTAAGTTAAACCAATGCAACTTGCTTCTGCAGGCAAAGCTCAGGGCATGCTGCCCTCCATTTATTCTGCATATGCAGACTCCTCCAAAGGGAGAACAGGGCATAAGTTCCCAGGTTTGAGAACAGTCCATTCCGTACAATCCTGAATTAACTTGCAAAAAGGCCAGCCTGTGTTGGTTAATGCCATTCTGACTAACGGTTTAGTACACACTGTTCCCTCTAGGACTCTCATTGCTCCACATTCTTACTCCCACTTGAGCACTGTGCACGCTCACTTTTGGTGCAATATTTGTATTTCACCTATCATACAAAATTCCGCATGCCATCACTAGCGGACCTACCAAAGGATCGAGAGACATTACAGCCCTTAAACATAGCCCTAAAAAAAGGCAACTTGGTTTATTGTTCTGTCCCTAGCAAAATCTTTCCACTCAAAGACAATACATGCCAGAGACCATGAGCAAAGTCGACTACCTTTATTTCTTATAGCTGCTAAAAACCAAAGAGCAGGGTTGCTGTATGAGGAGGGAAGTGAACAAAGGTATATATAGTGAAGGTTGCCTGTCCTCTTCTGTGTGTCACCAGTTATCTATGCTTGCATGAGCTGAAACCTGAATTTTAAGAAAGGTGAATATTTAGAAATAAAAAAACTGGTCACTGTTTAACTGAAACTTAACTCGTGTTTCATGTGTAGAATTAGGAGACTTTCATAAAACCTCTTGTCTGGCCTTGGATGATTCTAAGGTATTTTTGTTGGGTCCCAAACTCTATAAACTAGCCACTACAAACAGCTTCTCTCTGTGAGTGGCTCTGTTTCAGACTACAGCAAAACTCAAAGTTAAGTCCAAAATAAACAGTTCCTGTAAAAGTAAATTGATAAATAGCTCCCCTGTAATCATATAATTAGTGGTACAATGCGTTAACCGCTTTTGTGAAAGCAATTTAAATGCTCACCATTCACATTGTCAGAAATATCACTGACCCAGTTGCTTAAAAACGTGATGAAATGAATGTTGGTCTTTATTGTGGTTATTAACGCTGGGGCAGATCTTGCTGTGTGCAGACAGCAACGGACCCTTCATCGGTACGCATCCACACTGTGTTTTTTTTATTCTTTCCTAAGAAAATTTGGAGGTTGGGGCAGGGTGGCAAAGATCCACATCTGGCCTGCCTACTTATCCCCAGTCATTGGATCCACCAGCCAAACTTCCTACATACTGAGCATCAGTAGCTGTTAGGAAAAACTGTACCTCAACGAATTCAAAACATTTGATATCTAAAGCTTTAGTAATGCAATCATACTTAATAGAACAGGAAAGGCCCACAGTTGAGTGATTCGCTCCCTAAAGGCTTTCACATTAGAGAACACCTGAAAAAATTCTAGGGATAGACTCTTACATTTGCAAACCAAGTAAAACCCAGGGTAACAAAATGGATTTTAAAGAAATTTTCCACCCCTCATTGGGAAATAGAGATCAAGATGATTAGAGCTAAGTATGATTAGGTCTGAATTAATGTTGGAATTCAGTCAACAGAAGCAAATACCCTCATTTTAACTTTATCCAAGATCATCACCAAGACTGCAAAATGTCTGCAGTCTGCAAAATGTTTTATCTTTATAAAAGGTCTAGTCCTTATGTGTGACAAGTTTTCCACTTGCCTGCTGTTAAGCTGGTAATTATAGAATAACATTTCTCAGTATGCAGACCATTCCTTAGGATATGGACTAATTTCAGTGTGCAACTCTTCTAACAGAGGCTGAGCTGCCATTATTAAAAATTAAAGCTCTAACTCTTGTGCTTGTGAAAAGTGCCTGCAAAAATAGAGCAATTGGTTCAGAAGGGTCTGTCTGCCACTTATACTCTTAGGCATGCACTAAATCCACCAATTACAAGAGGTGCTAATGCCAGTACTGCTCACTATTTCACTACTGATGCATGCAGAAAGGAAAAAGCACGTTAGTAGGAATCCTTACCCCAGTGTTTCTGAGAATAAGCAGTAAAAACTGGCATGTAATGATAAACTAGAATATACATTTGCTAAGGTGTTTGACTTTAAAAACTCATGGAAAAGCAATGGGTCTGACTGATTTCATTTTGAAAGTGAGCTCAGCTGTTAAAAGATTAAGAAGTAGTTACAGAAAGATGTAATGATTTTACAATAACAGCAGATACCCAAATAGCAACAAACCACTGCACACAAAATGCCTGATTTGCTAGTGAACAGCTGTGCAGCCCATGCCTATTTTTCTAATTTTTCAATTTTCAATTCCTTGCCTCCAGGGCTTAAAGGAAGATTCAAACTAATAAACCTGCCTACATATATTATCTTCCATTCAAATGTCATTTAACAATTGTTTGACCCAGATGAGCTGCTCCCAAGCTTTTATATCAGCACACCTAATTTCAGCACCATAACCCCACTTCTGGCTGATGACCTCCCCATGAATGCTACAGCTCCCCTGTCTGGGAAACACTAACCTTGATCGTAGGACTTACAGGAGAATGCGCAGAAATGTCACCACCTTCAGAAAGAAATGTATAGAACATGATGAGTTCTCAGTATAAATACAGATGCACTCAATCACATACACAGGTACACAAATGTCCATTCAGGCAAGCTATAAACTAATGAAGATATTTTTCCCTACACCCTGGACAAAGAAAAAGGGAAAAAGAGAAGCTCATATTGTTACACTCTATTTTTAAACACTCAGGAATAATTTTGATACTTCAGTAACAGGCCAGTTCCTAGATGGACTGTACAAATAACTGTGCAAAGAATCATATTCAGGGCAACAGTGTCAAGGTTTCATGTCTACATAAAGCATTATTCTGGCACACGCAGCTCCTATGATAGACTTGGAAGCAGACAAACCAACTTTCAAGGAAATAGCAAGCCAAAGCTATTGAAGAACAGACATGGTGTTGAAGCCAGTCATTCAGTCCCCGCTAGTTCAAGTGTTCTTCCATACTGACAGGGCTTGGAACCCAAGTTGTACCAAAGAATGCCATTTAGCATCAGTGATGAAAATAATGAAAATTACGACTGGAGCTGCAAAAGCAAATGGAAAAACGTGATATAGGATCAGGGTTGCCATGTGCTGTTTGTTGTGGAAAACACCCAGAAAGTGACTTTGTCTATAAAATGGATAATAGATATACTTTTACCAGAAAGACTTAATAGAATAAAATAGCTCTAGCTCAACAGGAACAACTGAGGATGCTGGAATTTGGATTCTAGGAATTCAACCCTTTGATGAGTTCCATTTTACAATTACTCTTGTTCAGAACAACTCCTTTTCTACAAGTCCACACTATTAAAAAGAACAATCACTTCAAAAGACCGTCACCTGACTTCTGGGTGTTAGCTCCCCTCATGGATCATATAGTGCAAACACAGTAATTCCTGCCCAGCCTAGAGAAATGCAGCTTAGCACATATCTAGGAACAGATGCTAAAGGCAAAACCAACATACTGTTACATCAAGCAGGTAATATTTCTGCTCGTTTGCTTTCCACTCCCTTTTCTCACTTTGAGTGTATACTTCCTTTTAGAAAAGTAGAATCAGGATCTACCCAATGTTCATATTTTTGTACTTTTAACAGAAAACAACAGTTAAATCCTTCCATGACACAGCTGCGTAGAACAGAGCAGAAGAAAACTTCAGTGTGTTGGGGGAGGCATGGGGGAAGGGGAGGCAATAGACTTTCATTGCATTGTTCCGGACATGCAGGAAGAAAGACAAGATGCAAGGGATGTGGTTTATTTTGGCTGCAGCTTTATTAACTCAACTCCTCTGGGAACTACCATCAATAACTTGTACAGTACAGGTCGTCATTCTTTCCATAATCATTCCCACCTGCTGGAGAGCTGCAGTTGGCCTCCTTTCTCCCATCACTCCTCCCCTTCTCCCCCACCTCCACAGCTGGTCACCAGCTCACTACTGACCACCGTATCCCCTAAAAAAGGGTAAAGGGGCTGGAAGAGGCAATTGTCGTCTTGCTGTTACAGACTTTAGCAAGTCCAACTCCCCCTCAGCTTCTTACCTTTCTCTAAGTTCTCCTCCAGTTCCAGTTTATGAGACATTCAGATCTTCATGGAACAAATACCTGTATTGCACATCTGCCTTATGAAGGAGACAGCAATTAGCTCAGCTGAGCTTCTCCACCCCTCTGCCCTGCTTCCCAGAGAGTTAACAGTTCACATTTGCCGCTAAGCATAAAGCTGTTATCAAACTCTGTGTATACAGAGTCAGCAAAGTGCCTCAAATAGAAATAAATGCCATTTATCCAGAACACTGATTATCATGACATTTAAGATTGCTGTAATAATGTTTACTTAGATCAATATTTGAAAATACCATTTTAAATAGCTAAGGAAGTGGTTTTTTACACTGGTCAGAGAACGCGAGAAGCAGAGAACTGATTTCCATGGTTTTTATATATGCATCAAATGATCTGTTGACCTCACATTCTCAATTTTGTTCTTCAGCTCTAAGAATGGGCATGATACCAGCAAAGAGAAAGAACTGAGAGGGCTTGGAAAGAGAGGGACAATGTGTTTCGCAAGAGCCAAGACTGTAAGGAAGTGGGGATGTGCCTATTGATTACCTGCACGCACAGTCAGTCCCTTGGGTTGCTCATATATTAAATGTGTGTCTGCATGTACACCTGCACCCCACCTACCCTGGCAGGAAGATGGGCCCTGTGTGTGCAAATCACGCATGGAAGAACGAAGGATGAACAAATGCAGCAAGAATCACACTCCCATCAAAAGTCTGTCCTTTAAGAAAATGGCAAATACACAATCGAAAGCACGCACAGAAAAGGTTTTCTGATATAATGCCAGCCATTTATCAGGTAAAAGGCACAAAAGCATCTATGGAAAATTCCATCTGGTATTCCAATGGTATGACCATTGCATCTTAAAAAGCAATCAGTCTATTTTTATACTTCTGTTCCTCTAAGATTTTTTTATTTGTTTTGGCAGTGTCTACATTTTCTATGCATTACCAGTGAACATAGGAAAGGCTTTCTAGGATCTTCAGTGCAACAAATGTGTTTGGAAATACTTATATTTCTTAAGCCATTAAAATGTAGTTGTATGCAGTAGCTACGCTATCACTGCCATGTCATTTTAGATAATTATCTCCCTTCGACAAACAACACTAATGTAGACCCACTGACCTTTCCCTCTTCTGAACTGATTCATTTTTCTCCCCTCTTACTGCTTGAGTAACTAAAATACTTAAAAGCTACATCAGTGGTAGATGTGCTGTACGACCAGAAATGGGCCTGTTCCCATTGACTTCAGGGAAAAAGGGTCATTGGTATGCATGATGCTGGCTCCAGGAATACCAAATTAGCAGGACTTTGCATTTCTGTTTTGGTATTTACTTATTTTTTTGCACCCAATTAATAAGTCAACTGCATAAAGGAAAAATGCGTATATCAAAATGGAACACATTTTCATCTGGCTTTTATATTTTCTAAATTAATTCCCTTGAAAATGAAGTATATAATTGAAACAGAAATTATGTATTTATTGCTCATAAAAATCCATCATGCACAAGATGTTGAATGTTGAACTACTTAGAGAAATTTCCTCCTTTGCATTTTTCACAAGAAGTTCCGTTATGGGAACTGATGGATCTTTTCTGGAATCAGGAGCATTTGTCTCCATTCCTGAATGCAGAAGAATGGAAATACGGTATTCTATCATTTTGCTGCACTTGGTCCAGGTCCATTTGATTTTTTTCCTAATGTTTTGGGAACATACAGACATGAAAACCAATGTCTGCCTGGCCCAGCAGGAGATAGTAAAATACTTCACAAACACCAGATGGGATTTTAACAATGTTTGTAAAATATAAAATGCTCGAAGCATTCTCTGCAAACCTAAAACTGAACATGTTTCATCTCATTATAAGCCTTTTTTTCACCTAGTGAATTCCTTTACATTTTCTGTTAGAAGACTGACACTAACAGACCTCTGATGTTTAAAAGGAACCCCAAAAATCAACCTCTTTGGAAACTAACATTGATACATACAATAAAATACTTGCGTGATGTCACCAGTATAAATCCTGTGTAACCATTATAATATGACTGCATGGTCTCAATGCTGGTAAAAAACATAATATTTTTTGTTTCATTCTTCTATTAAATAACTAAGGTATTTATGGGTTTTCGGATATTGTATTATGCTTATGTTTCTAACCATCAGATAACACCTTAAAAGTAAAAAAGCAGGCTGCCTATCCATCATCACATTGAAAGAAATAATGAATCCCTACTCCTCCAGGGTTAGGAATGCTGCTGAATGGAAAATTTTAAGAAATCTACTTTTGCCGCAAGATACAAAATGATTTAAACTGAAATTGTTTGGGGGAGATGAGCCAGCTGCACTGAATTTCTTATAAAAAAAGGGAACTATTTCAAAAGTATTGAGAAGAGTTATTTAGATGTTCTGTTTGATCAGTTTTCCTTTCAAAGCTTTAATCTCAAAACGTAAGGCAGTAATAGCTGAAATAATATACCTTAAAAATGGAACTATATATTTAGAAACAATCAAAAAGAACAATTCATGTCAAAGCAACAGTTAAGTTCACAACCATTCTGAAATTTCAACATATTGCCCTGACAAGGCAATATAATGTAATTCTCTAGAAGGAAACCCTGTCTATATACAACAAGCCTTGTAGCCTACTTTTCAAGTATACTGTACAGAAGTATTCTTATTTCCTTTACTAAACTTTTCTGCTTATAGGGTACTTGCACTTTCCTGAACGAAGGATACACAGCTCTTAAATAATTTGATCATTTTCTGCCTCCATCAGACATAGCAGTTATTCCAAGGCTAGCATTAACAGACATAGGTGTCTGCTTTCGCGATCCAGGAGCCCTGGTCTCCCTGACTTGGTAAGCTGCTAAGTCAAATGTTACGGTTTCCTTTTGACAGCAGTCTCTTGCGTTCCCAGCAGCACAGTGATCTGGGTTTAACAAAAGGACTCTCTTCTTGGCATGTACTGCAGTTGGAGCTGCCACACTCTCAGGGGAAGTGACAGCCAGTGACTCCAGAGAGCCTGGAGTTCCTCCTTCTCACCTCCCGGCAGAATGCTGTGACGCAAATGAGACACTAGCACTGGCATTGCTCTAGAAGGCGGGTGGTCAGGGCCTGACCACTGAGTGCAAATACGAGGTTGGCTTTGGATGAAGGAGGCATTCCAAACTCCTGCAACACAGCAGAACTCATCGGGGAGAAGAGGGCCCTCTTACCCACCCTGGGGGCACTTCTGCATGGGCCTGCGGGCAACTTAAGGGAAATCAGGGTCACAGTGAAGGAATTTTAGGCAGCACCAGATGTAGGTAATGGTAGAAAATAGCTTTTTTGGCTGCTTCTTCAGGAATTAGGTACCTCATTTCAGTGTGGTTTCAGCAATCTTCAGCTTAAGGAGCTAAGTGGTGGTAATGTAAAATAGCTTAGCTTAGAAAGATTTAATTCCATAAATGCCTGTTGCCATCTGAAGGTACTTGGTAGAGTGTGGCAGTCTAGGCATTTTTGCATCAGGTTTACCAGATTCCCTCAGTTGCAATTTATATTTATCATTTAATTTTAAAGAGGTGTCAAAGGAATTGTGGCCGCGTAGAATATGCCCCTTTTAGTTGTGACTCTTGGATGACTTTATGTGCAAAAGTGCAGGGTGTCGATTGAAGTAAAGCCACAAATGAGTTATGCATGGTCATCTTTAAATCAGAAGAGTATTAAGTGCCTTTAAGTTTCCCTATCCCTTTGCATTATAGGCCAGATTTTCATAAGGTGAAGTGTGATAGCCATATATTTTATGAGCCTAACTTTCACACCAGCAAATGCCAGAATTGCATCCTCAAACACAGCTTTATTTCAAGAAAACAGACGGATATTTGGGTGACTGAGGGACCAGTGAGGTCTTACTGAATTCAGTGTGAACCTTTCCACTGACTTCAGTGGTGTTTATGTTAACGGCAGAACCATATTTTTATTAAGAAATGAAAGATTTTTGTAGATAGTTGCATAAAACAAACAGCAAAAGGATGGAGTCAGATATGTCATGACCTCTGGCTTGCTTTGTGAAAATCTCACACTGAAGGTCATCCAGGAAAGAATGATTTCAGAAGAGCCAGTGCTGGTATAATCTTTTTGTTATGCTTTTTGTAAAGTTGCTTGTTCTATTAATTTAGTAGCAGATATTACTATAGCTACTGAAATACTATGAATTATTAATTGATGTTTTTTACTCTCTTCTCCTGTGGTGTATTATTGCACTTCCTGAGGGTTTTATGTGAAGTGCAGTTTGTGCTTTTTGGTTAAATATTTTTAAAGCAGTAACACTGTCAGGATAAAGAAAAGCCAAAATAAATTCTACTCACGAAAATTTTATTTTATTTAAGTAATGTATATGCATTGCCTACACATTTGGCTGCATCCATTTAAAGACAAAATCTGCCTTCGTAGAAATGTATGTCCAGAAACAAGGGACAAACTTGAAAAGCTGGAAACTTCAGTAGAGATCTTTTTACAAGGGTCCTATAATTTGAGTTACTCAGTTCCACTTGTGGCACCCCCTTGAAACCTACAGCAATTGTGAGTGTACAGTCACAGAAGAATTGGGACCTGTATATTGCCTAGTGAGAAAGATATAAATAGTCAGTGTCCTGAGGGAATTCACAGAATAAAACCTCACTATGCAGTTGTGTACTAAAATACTCCTCTGTAAAACTGTGGTCTTTCAGTATTTTTATTTCCCAGTGACCTCATAGATTTTTTATCAATTTTGTTCAGTTTACAAGTTAAAATATGCTTATGCTTCCTTTTGTAAATGCCAAACTAGGCCTGAAATGTAAAAGTCAAGATAGGTTCTCTCAAGTTTATACTCATCAGCATCACCAGTAAAAGATGCTCTGCAGCTGGAGCTCCATTAGAAATGCTATCATGAAAGACTGACAATAAACCAAATCACTCGCACTAAATTTGTTGGCTCGCCAGAAAAAGAAAAGCAGCTAAAACATACTAGCAAAGTGGCTATGCCACCTTTGGAAGACCTGTAAGCACTGTATGCTCCAGCTCCTGTCTGCCTGCTGCTCACACATGACTGTTGAAGGACAGGCTGCAGGCTGCTTACTAAGGCCTGCCTGGCTTGCTTTCTCTTTGATTTTATGCTTCAGGGTTCCCTACCCTGTGCCTGAGCGCCTTCACAAACCCTGAAGGAGCCCGTAAGTATAGATCATGAGTCCTGTGGCCCTCTGGGTTACATGAGAACTACCGTCTACCAGGGACTACACTCATCCCTGGAGTCAGCACAGTAAGCTGACAAAGCTCAGCACACAGTGGAAGCAAACAATAGGAGGAAAAATGTATCATTTTTAGTGGGTACCTTCATTTTATTCACAGTAATTGTTCTCAGAATTGTCTACAAGGTGAAGAGTAGTCTCTGAGTTTCAGTAGGAAATGGGAAGCTGTATCTCCCTTCACCTCCTTTGAAAATGGCTATCTGTATGTTAGTTTTGATGCTGGAAGAAAAAAAAAGTCAGATCAAGAAAAATTTCTTTCCAATTTCTTTTTGGCCGTAGAACAGAACTGTCAATTATTTGTGCTAGTGTGTGTATGTGTCCAGATGCTGCTTTTCAAGTAACACTTCTACCCAGGCTCCACATTACATCTCTGTCCATGTCTAGTGCCTTCAACTGCACTAGGTTCTCATTCCTGTCTTCCCTTTCTCATCCAAGAGAGTCTATGAAGCTGAATGAGTCCTGAATTACATTGCTTTTAATGGACCCAAATGCTAACTGCCCTTTCTGCGTTTCAAAATTTACATCTGGAAACAATAATAAAGCCACTTTGCCTATAAGTAACTTTATCCATGCTACTTATAACTTAAAGAACATTTTCTTTGTATTTCTATTTAAATAATTTGACGAAGAGATCTCTCAGACACTGGCTGATTCTCCTTGTCTTGGCTAAAGGGTGCACTGCACCCTTTCAACCTCCAAATGTGATCTTTCTGTCTCTTCTGAAAAAAAAAAGCTTCCCTTTGAAGTTACTGAGGCAAGCCAGTGGTGTTGGTTCACCGACCTCCTTCCATAAAACCTATTATTCATAAATTGGAACACCTACTTGATGACTGTAAAGGCACAAGCTACAGGCTGGGATTCAGTATATTTCAGCAAACATTCTCCCATGTTATTATTACAGCAAACATAATGTGCAGAAGAAATTATATTAAAAGAATTTATGCTTGTAAAGCAGATACACCTAATAAAAAATGAAGTTAGAAAAAAAATAGATTTCATAGAATATAGACTGTATTTTAATGAACAGTGCATGCTTCTCCCAGGATTTTTTAGGCAGCATATGGAAGACTTTTTTCCTCTTGCATTTTGTGATAGGATCAAACAGGCTAAAACTCAGATAGAACTGAGAGTAGAGTAATCATATTCATATTTTTACATCGCTTCTTAAAAACCCAGGCATTCATACCAACAGCATAATTGGTTCTCCAGTATATTGAAAATGTGCTAGAAAATAAAAAGCCTAATAAATCTAATGGCTAAAGCCATGCCCCTTTTTTGGTTTCAGAAAGCAATTTCTATTTAGCAATGGCCTTGATTCCTCAAGTGCATCTGTGCTGTGCAGTACTATCTAATACATGACTTGACCTAGCTCAGCTTTGCATTTGTCCTGAAAGAGGTATTCGCTCTCTCAAAGCCAGCTCAGGTGCATCAATATAGGTATACAGAGGCATGTAAACACCCCTGTTCTGTGCCATGATATAGCCCTCGTGAGTCAAAATTTCCACTAACTTAAATTAAAATTAGCAAAATAGAGTATGAACTGAAAGATTGGCCCCTACAGCTATAGAGTTAAGATAACTGTGGAAAAGAACGAGTCCCTGAACTTACATTTGGCTCAGTGTGAGCTGACTCCTCAACCGTTCATAACTACATCCTAGCTCAATTAATAGATTTTTTTTTCTTTTTTTGTGGCAGAAAAACCAAGTCTCACCCCTCAAATCTCAATATTGTCTGTCATGTGTCTCAAAGCCATGTATAAAGAACAGAGAAGTTCCTAATGTGAGGATACTTTCAAAGCAGGCTTTTTGCTCCATTCATTTGCCTGCATAGAGTTCAGCATGGTAAATTATGTCTACTGACAATGCCTTAATGGGTTGAATGCAAGTGAATTGTGCACAGCTATCTAATAAATGCATTTTATATGGGGTGCTTCTACAGTAATCACATAAAAGCAGTGAGTTCTAAAAATCTCCAGGTTTATTAAATCTATATATGTATCAGACAAAGTAACTATATCTGCGTTCTGTTGTCCCGGCAACGTCTGGGTGACTGCTGAAACACTGAAGACGCAGATGGTTCACAGACCTGAAGGAATATTGTCCTTTTTCTGCGTACCTCTACTATCATGTCCATTTAAGTATCAAAAGGATAAAAAAGTTACAGATGTGTTATTATAACTAAAATTATTTTAAGTAAATGTACATCATGCTACAAAGCAAATCTAAGCAATTGTGACAGCTGTTACAACAGCATCTGGGAAGAATGGCAACATCAGCTACACACCTTCCTTCACTCTTCTGATAGGCCCAGTCAGGGGCACATGCCAGTACTACCATTAATCCCTTGGACTACACTGTAGGTTCAGCATTGTCAGCAAGTATCACTGAACAAAACAACCTCTAAAACTACACTGACTTCAAAGCCAGTTTTGCCAATGACATTTTCAATGCCAGTTCCTCCTGGAAAAATAGAGGGGCAACTTGTAAAAAGAATCATGTGAGGCTTCTCCAGGTTACCTCTATAGCTTCTCATTATGATTTTTTCCTATTTCCTGAAAAACTGTCTAGTAAATCAAGGGTATTTTGACCAGGAAGGACTAATCGGGGATATGGTGTCCTCATCAGGACTATCATCACAGAACTACCAGGGTGTTTTTTAATCTTCCTCATCATAT